>BQNB010068965.1:0-27789 GCA_026074375.1 Tanacetum coccineum
ATATTTTTGCCATTTTAAGTATGTTTTGGGTTTAATTGGGCTATTTTAGGTATAACGGATATGTGTATTTTACACCTATCACTCCTCTTGATCTCATCCATCCATTTATCTCAATCATTGGATACTCCTTAGTCACCGTTGGATTAAATTCTTGTCACACGGATTGCCAGCATGGCAATCCGTGATGTGACAGCTTGTGTGCTACTTTTGTGAGTGAAATAGCATAAAAATCAATCTCCTTGTGTGCTTTCTTACTTGCCATCGTGTCATTCTTTCTTGGGTCTCCACCAATAAGAGTGCTTGGTGATGTATAAACTCTGCCCAGGTGTACCTTATCCCTTGAATTAGCTTGCCACGTTGTTAATTATCATTTGCCCTTTGATTTGACCCATGGTTAATTTGGGGAAAGAGATGAACAGTAAAACTGTTTCTCACGCCCTTTTTAACTTATAAGGGTACGTTTGATTCGTGTTTGACCCGGGTAAAGTCTTGTTTGACTTTTTGGGTTTGGGCCGGGTGTTGGTTATAAAAAAGAATTGGGTTCGGGCTTTGGTTTTGTTTATAAAGAATGTAACGGGTGTTAACTCTTTTAGTTATAAGAGTTAACACCGTTAGGTTTTTAGGGATATTTTTGTAATTTTGGAATTAATGAAGGACTAATTTGGAAATATTTAGAGTTTTGTCTTTTTGTGGTTTGACTTAAGTTGACCAAAGGTTGACTTGAGTTGACCATTTTTGACTTTTAATAGCTTTCTCCTGGCTCTTTGCGTGCTCTTCCATTCCCGTGTTCGTGTTTGTCTGGTTTTGACCATTTTCTTGTGATTTTTGCTTTATCCATACCTACACAATCATAAAGACAAAACAAGCATTATTCAGGCATTTAAAGCACAATTTTGTCTTTTTAGGGCTATTTTTGATATAAAATGGATGTGTGTTTTCACACATATCAAAGATGATCCTAAGACATTTGATGAAGCAATGAAGTCTCAGGATGTTGCTTTTTGGAAAGAAATGATTAATAATGAGATGGATTCTATCATGGGCAACAACACTTGGGTGTTGGTTGATCTACATCTAGGTTGCAAACCTCTTAGTTGCAAATGGATCTTCAAAATAAAATTGGAGGTAGATGGAACTATTGAAAAGTTCAAGGCTAGACTAGTCATTCAGAGCTTTAGTCAAAAGTCATGGATATACTACTTTGATACTTATGCTCCAGTGGCATGTATCAGTACCATAAGACTGTTGATTACTATGGCATCAACTCACAATCTGATTATTCATCAGATGGATGTGAAGACAGCTTTCTTGAATGGTGAATTGGATGAGGAGGTCTATATGAACCAACCTCGGGGCTTCATCATGCCTAGCAATGAAAAAAAGTTGTGTAAACTAATTAAGTCTCTATATGGACTGAAGCAGGTACCTAAGCAATGGCATCAAAAGTTTGATGAAGTAGTTTTGTCTAGTGGTTATTTAATTAACCAAGCTGACAAACGTGTGTATAGAAAATTTGATGAATCTGGTAAATGAGTCATCATTTGTTTATATGTTGATGGCATGCTGATCTTTGGCACTGACAAAGTTCAGGTTGACATGACAAAGGAATTCTTGTCATCTAAGTTCTCTATAAAGGATATGGGGGAGGCTGATGTTATCCTTGGTATAAGAATTAAACATGAAAGTAATGGAATAACAATTTCTCAGTCTTATTATATTGATAAGGTACTAAAGATATTCAATTACTTTAATTATACTCCAGTGAGCACTCCTATGGATACATGTGAGAAGCAGATGCCCAATAATGGTCAGGTTGTATCTCGACTTGAGTATTCTACGGTGATTAGCTGCCTGATGTATGCCATGACTTGTACAAGACTTGATATTGCTTTTGCAATGAGTAAACTGATTAGGTACACTAGTAATCCTAGTACTCAGCATTGGCAAGCAATTCAGAATGTATTGAAGTACTTGAAGAAAACTATGGACTACAGTTTGATATATACTATCTATCCATCGATCTTAGAAGGAAACACTGATGCAAGTTAGATCAGCAATACTAAAGAAAATTTGTCTACCAGTGGCTAGGTATTCCTGCTTGGTGGAGGTGCAATTTCTTGGGCTTCCAAGAAACAAACTTGCATCACCAGTTCAACAATAAAATCTGAATTTGTGGCTTTAGCAGCTGCTGGTAAGGAAGTTGAATGGTTGAGAAACCTGATCCTTGAGATTCCATTATGGTCCAAACCTATAGCACCTATTTCAATCCGTTGTGATAGTGCCGCTACATAGGCAAATGCTTATAGCCAAATGTACAAGGGAAAGTCTAGACACTTAGGTGCCAGGCATAGCATGATTTGTGAACTTATCATGAATGGGGTGGTATTTATAAAGTTTGTGAGGTCTCAACGAAACTTAGCTGATTACTTGATGAAGGGATTAGATAAAGACTTGGTTTTAAAGTTTGCGGAATGGATGGGTTTAAAGTCCAACTTAGTCGTTGAATGTTGGGACACCCAACTCCCTACTAAAGAGACTTGGTAGCTGAGTTTAATGTGGAAAGCTAAATGTTCAGTGGACTGAAGCACATGTATTTACATATCATCCCAAGGATGTACTTGAAACCTGCTGAAAAGGAGGATGAAGTCTTTACTTTTCAATGGTTAATTTTTTTGAAAAAATGCCCAGTATGAGCATGAATAAAGAGAAATCACCTATATGAATGTTGAGGTTTTGCCACTACAGGGAGCATGGACTTTGGCTTACAAAATTTATGAATTAGATATAGACACATGGACTGTATAGTATCAGGAGCATTTAAGTGTTTGAAAACTTGTGTATATTTTATCTTCTGGTATTCAAATGGGTTGGGTTCAATTCTTAGAACACCCTAATTCTCAAATATTTAAATGTGTAATTTACTAAGATGGAAATTTAATCCTCATGATATTTTCATTTATGCAGATGTTTTGTTTTATGTTTAATTTTCATTCAAAAAGAATTGTACTAAATTGGGGAGGATTGTTGGAAATTTTGTGCAATTGTGGGAATTGAATCATACTTGGAAATGGGTTTGGAGGTACGGAGTGTACACCCATCAAGTCACTGATTCTCCCTGACTCTTTTAGTGGTTAGCTTAATGTCTATTAAATGGGCGTTTTCAACATTAAATGTTTGTAAGTACACCTATTAAATGGGCGGTTTCAAGTTTGACTTATTGACCATAATTATGGTAATGTAACCACTAGGCATTTATGGAGTATGTTATGAGATTAATTGGCCAATTAATTCTCATGACTCCTTTTGATCCGTGTTTGATGATGAGTAATATAAGATTACTAAACCAAGTTCGTTAGACATGTGGTTTAGTGTTAAACCCTTTGGCACTTAGGTTAATTTTTGTTTACTTAGCCAATCCTCACAAGGCTAAGGTCTAGTTGTTACAGACAGACAACATGGAAATCAGCTACTTAACCAGAGTCTTTCGACCTATATCCAGGATAAGTGGTGACCAAACGAAATTTAAAGAGTCTAAGTTCAAAAACATCAAGCTTATAGTATTCATATCAAAAGTTCATTCAAAGAGTAAAGTTTGATCCATAATATCCACAGATCCCCTAACCAAACATGTTAATTTACTTAACAATCATGATAGCAACATATTCAACAAGAATGATAAATCTAAAATTCATATTATAAAAGGATGGAAACATGTTTTTACCAAATATCAAGAACAAAAGTTCCAATCTTATAATTCCTTCTAAGAACAAAGAAATAACTTACAACTAGCACCTCCAAACTTCTGAGTTTAAAGGACACTTCACTTGCTCTTCTACCCGAAAAAAGATGAAGATGAAGGTTTGTAACACCCCGCTCCTATAAAGAGATCAGGAGTCACGTTATGGTGTCATATTAGAACAGATAAATACAAGCGGAAGACTTTATTAATCAAAATACCAAGTCATAAAATAAAATGACTTCCAACAGTATTAAATTCCAACAAAGTCAAATGAAAGAAATCTTCAAAAGGAAAGGTCTTAAAACACAAATCCTAAATCAAAAAGGTTATTCTAAAGGTGGGTCCTCTAAAAGCTCATACTCTCAACACTCATAACCCAGCTTCCTGCTTAGTACATGCCGTAGGAAAAGAAAACGTGGTTGAGCTAAGATATAATATTAATAATAATAATAACGGAAATAAAATGAAGGTTTGAACGAAATGGATACTGAGAATCTGCTAAACAAATGTCATACGAAATAATAAGCGATGATTAAGAATTAAGGATAATAAAGGAGTGCCCATGAGCTCGAAACAAAAGTCTAAAGCATGCCACACGCTTAGACTACATAATCCAACACACATCGTATCATATCATATCATATAAAATTATACATGGGAGCTACAGACTCCAGATGTACCCTACAAAATGTGAAATAGGGTGTATTGCACACACACAACCATTCACCTGAACTGAACGGAATAAAATACCTAGGATGCATCCATACGCTCCCTGCAGAACAAAGTCATATCCATATACATAAGCACTATGGCGAGTGTACGAACATATATAATCAAATAAAGGGAACACCGTGGACCAATCACACCGCCACAAATAGTGTCATGCCATTGGTGCATCAATGACATGGTCATGGTACCTCCCTGACTAGATACAAATAGCTCAGGCAAAGAGATAGGCAAAAGATAAGTAAACAAGTTTCAAATAATCTAAATATGGAAACGAATCTAGTAGCATATTCCAAACAAGAACCAACAGATAATGACAAACGAATATCGAATCAATCGGATTGTCATCATTAAACGAGTCATGATTACGGATGGCAACTCAAAGGAATATCAAACGAATATAAAATAGACCAAGTAGCCAAACAAAAGAGAATGAAGTATCCTTACTAAAAGGACATAATATCTGTACCTTAACGAATAAGCAAAGGAGAAACAGACATGAAGACAATAGATCACAACCTCTTCACTGAATCTACAAGAACCCATGATTACATGTCATTATCTATCTTATTTTATAAGTTTTATCACTTGATCTTACCATAAATAAAGTTTACTTGACCAAATTAAGGTTTCTAATAATTTTAGATTTTGACTACTTATTCAAGGTAAGTTCTCATACATAAATGACCCATAAAAACATCTTCTAAAATTACACCAAAAATTACAGAGGTTTCTACATATGTCTAATACACCCATGATCATTGGTTTAATTTATTTCCATGTTTAAATATCCCTTTGACCCTTGTTACCTAAAACTAACCCGAATTTTGACCTGGCAGAACCTTTGAAAAGTTGAGGCGTAAAAACCTAACTTAGGTAACTCAGAAAATTCTAAAAACAATCTTGAATGTAACTAATATCATGAAGATTTACCAAATAAAATTTTAGAAGCTAACTCCTTACGGTTTTTGAATTAAAAATCAAACACTACAACTGAATTTTTCGGATAAAAATTCCAGATTCGACACTTAATCTTATAAAATCTAAAAATCGACCTTCCTAACCTCCAATTAATATGGCTGGATTTTCAAGAAACTAGACTCTTTGAATTTAACTTTAGGCTTAAGAATCATGTTAAAACCAATTTTTATCATTAAGATATACACCCGTTGAACATGACCTAATATTCTGCCCAGAATTATTAACCATGAAAAACATAATTAACACCCATCAAAACGAACCCTAGGGTTTCAAATATTGTAGTTTTTATTAATAACACATTTAATGATCATCTTAGGGTTTCATAACATGTAATTTAACCATTTTAATTAGATTAAACCCTAGAGAAATTGACAAGAACATAAACACATTATTTCTTACAATCTTTTAGGTTTTTATGAAAAAATTTGCATATGTAATCATGGTGAAAACAAAAATGAAACAAAATCAAGAATTACCTATAGAATGAGGGAGGAGTACAAGATCAAACACTAAGAACCCAAGAATACACCAAAGAATGAAGATCAATACCACACCAAGAACACCAAAACTTCAAGGATTACCCAAAACACCTAAACCTTTTTCTTGCTCGAATCTTCTATGGAGGAATACACAAAATCTTTTTATTGTAGAGAATGATGGGAGAGGGGGCCGGTTATAAAGGGTAGAGAGGAAGGGGACAAAATATTTTTATTGTTTTTGGAGATTACCAATGCTTAAACCTTTTTACACCTCATTCCTAAAATATGTTTAGCTTTAAAAATAAAAGATTTTCTTGTAAAATCACCCCTAAGGGCTGGTCTAAATGAAAGAGGAGGGAAGGCAAAATAATTTTTTTCCCATTTCGAAGATTACACAAAATATTTGCTAAAACCTTTTACTCTTATTTCTTAAAATAGATTTCTAAAAAAAGAAAGTAAATAAACAAAATAACAAAATCAAAAACATAATTCCTAGGAGGGGGCCGGATTTGTATAAACAAATTAGGAAGTTTATATTATTTTTTTTAACTAAATATCTTATGTTATAACTTAATAATACACAATTAATTATAACCTAAGGTTTTAAATTCTAAATACTTATTATTAAACTTTAGGTTATATTTCAAATTAACAAAATGAAATGAAACTCAAATTTTTGGGTTTTACATTATGTCTTGCAGGTAAAAATGATTGAAAACAAAGCAAAAGAGGGTAATTACGGTTTTGTCCTGATCAAGAGTGCCTGAACTGAATGTTGTTGTTGTGAATGATGATTGTTTTCCTCCAAATTCATGCTTCTATTTATAGTGATGATTGGGCAATTCAAGAGTTGCATCATTGATGATTTTTTAGTAACTGACGCAGAAAGTGCGCCGCACTTAGATAAAAGTGCGCCGCACATCCTTAATAAATGACTTGCATTAAAACCCGCTGACAAGTGCGCCGCACTTGATAATAAAACCGACACACTTGTGCCTTTTACATCAGCAGTCCTTTTCTAGATCCTTCTTTTGACGAATATTAGTTGTAAGTAACCACATTTCTTGTACGTTAAGTCCTTCCTTCCATATTTGGTCCTGAAACAATATTTACATAACAAACGACCAATTCTTGCAATATATATTGCGTTAGTACATATATTTCTTGCATTTCTTAAGGGACATTTTATGTATATTTGGAGCGTTATCAAATCCCCCTATACTTAGCTTATTGCTTTCCCTCAAGTAATCAAAGCGAAAGAATTTTGTTTCATCAGATTAGAAATCATAAGCACAGATAACGCGACAAAGCAACTCACAAAATTTCAGATAAGTTTTATTTTTCACTCACGCTCAATTTAGTGATAAGGGTAATAAATGGGAGTCACTCAAACGCACAGTCGTGAAATGCACAATTTACCATAAGCTTGTACTAGAAACTAAACTCCACCGACTAGGCGTAAGCACCGGACATTATCATCGAAAGAGGTTACATACTAGTAAGTTTTGAGTTTGTTTTGTTGAAAAGAATTTATAATTAAATAATAATCCATCTTATCCATTATTCCATCGAACTTCTTCGTTTAGGTGATACTCAGGCAATACAAAAACTTTTTTTTTTATGATAATCCCGTTGGTGGAACTTGCTTCCCCAAACTTAGAAAGAATACTTGCAGCTACGCGTAATACTTCAAATGGATAAAATTTCATATGATTTAATTGAAAAGTTTTTTTCAACAAAGTAATTCATTTATATTTTCCATCTTAATAATACCTCTTAATCAGAAAAATGTTTATATCACGCAAAAAAGCGTTATCTTTACTTTATACTTACTGTGCGGTCTCTAAAAGATTTCAAGCAGACAAGTTTCTAGATTTTACAAGTCATCGCACACTATAATTTTCAACCGTTAGCACTTTCCAAAAAAGCCGACACAACCATACCTACAAATTCCGTAACACATAATAGACATCTAGACTGCATCAAACCCTAACTCGAACAGGCTAAATGCCTCAATTATCTTGGGTATCAAAGATGGATACCCGAAATCTCAAAGTTTAAGGGCGAACCTTACTTTTTAATTGGTGGCATAATATGCTAGTAACGTTATCTATCTCGAGTCTGATTGCTTATGATCATAAAAAATTTAAATTTGTTATGAATGTTTTGAATGTTTTCACTTTTCAGGTTATCTTCCCCCATACTTAATATGAGCATTGTCCCTAATGCGAAAGATTATAGAGAAAAGATAAATAGAGAAAGTAAAATATACTTTTTTGGTATTACGTATCCACCAAATCTCTTGCTTGCATTCATCCTTTTCAGCTCCTTTCACCTGTTTAAATTTACATACTCTAAAACATATGTATGATAATAATTATTCTAATTAATTAATAAGTTTTAAAATATTATTTTTAATGCCAACAGAGGCATTTACACATCATAATAATATTAATAATATTGTTTTTGAAACACATACAATCACATATCTAACTACTCGTTCTCCTCATCATCATGCTGTTGTTGTGGTGGCTGCTGCGAATAGTACTGCTGGTAGTACTGGTCGTACTGAGGCTGAGTATAACCAGGTAGGTTGTAATTACCCTGTAACGGAACATTATAAACTCCTGCCATGTGCTCAAAGACGCCCTAGTACCTATCCCAGTGATAAGCATGTATGTACTCTATCCTTTCTATCGCCTCCTGTCTGATCTCCATGCTACCCATACGCTCATATAAATCATGCGTCGAAGCTTGCTGAACTCTTGGAGCTCTCCTGCGCGGCAACGTCTTGGACATTCATCAACTGTAATATCAAGGAATCAATCCCATCCCAAGTTGTCAACTCTGCTCAATGGTAGTCCTATCAAAATCTCTGCATAAACCTAGTAACTCAGTGGGTACGTACTATCTCTTTAGTCAAAACTCTGCTCTTCCTAGCAATCTTTGAATCGAACTGACCACAGCAATTTTGGCTGTCCTTCTGACTTCTATCTCCTTTTTCTTTTTATCCATTTTGCAATCACCCAAGCCACATTTGCATACCCATTCTGATGTCTAGCCTCAAACATACTTAACAACCAAAAATCATTCCTTTGAATCTTCTCATATCCAGTCGTCCTCTGACATAATCCGTAATTGATCATTTTATGCAACACTCTGAGAATCAGGAATCTAACGGAAGTGATTGAGCTCCTAGACAAATGCAAGTTCCTATCTGTGCTAATCCTTTCCCAATATTCTTTAGCATTAAAGTTTTCATCACTTCTTAAACCTCCTTGAAATTAAGTATCAAAACCTTCTTCCTCCAATTCGTCAGCATGATACAATCCTAATCTCCTAGCAAATTCCAACAAAGTTAGACTATGAGCACGTCCTCCTAGTCTAAAACTGATTATCTTCTTTGACTATAACTCATCATCCAACTGAAACAGTGCTACTCCACCTGTGCCGCCACCAAGCACCCTTCCAACCGACGACCCCAATACAAGACCACGCTCCCCCACGCGTTACAACCACCAACCCCACACAACAATTGGGAACCCACTCCCAACACGAAACGACCCGCAGCTATTCTTCCCGCACTGCGCAAAAAACCTACATCAAACTCACAAGTAGCATAACTCACGGCAAAGTTCTGGGTAAAATAGGCTCACCACTGAGGTTAAAAGCCCCTTTACCCAAAGCCACATGAAAAGAAAATTTTCTTCTTTGGTATCACTTCCCTTCAAACTAATCTTTAACATGTATCTATTTTCTATTCTTCTCCATTAACCAATTCTGTGTAACAACTTCCAATCTACGATTTGCGGAGAATAAATGAAATTTACGGAAGCAAAATTGGCCAACTATGATTAACAAGACTTTGCTTCTCTACTACACAACCACTTCCACCCAAAAGAATTCATAGTAGAACATCTAGGAGTAATCCATCTTCAAAACGGTATTCAACATTTTCCAAAGCATTAAGCACAGGATGACCCGGCCACATGAACGTAAAGCACCCTAAAGTCTACACATCACAAATCAACAAAAAACATGAAATAATATTAAGTTTAGGACAAAGATTTAGCAATGTTGTTTAGGTTTTGATCAAGTGCAGGCGTTCTGTAGTAAAAAATGTGCTGCGCACAAAACCTATGTTCGGCGTTTTTCAAATACTCCAAGCAAGTGCGGTGGTTTTTGATAAATAATCCAAGCAAAGTGCGGCGGTTTTTAAACCAAATTGGCGCAACTGCTCTATTTATAGAAAAAAAAATCGAGTTCTAATATTTTTATCTCAAATCCAAACATAGTTTTCAAATAATTAAACCAGGATTCTATTCAAGGGTCTCTAATTAGCATCACTTAATTCAAAAATAAAAAGCATAATCCTAGTCTTAATCAAATTCCGTATTGTGATAACTTTAATAATTTCTTAAACTTAATTCATATAAACACTAAACACAAAATTATAATGGATTTGATGATAAGAAATAGTAAGGAACGAAATAAACATGCCCTTGGCATGATTAAGAAGTTGGTGGATTGGTTTTTAGAATCTTTTCTAGATTTTTGATTAGAAACCCGGCGATGTCTAAGTTTTTTTGACTAAGTGCGGCGAACTTGGACCCCTATTTTTTATATGTTTTTTTATATATTTATTTATTTATTTGTTGTTTTTTTAAAATTATAATAACTGAAACATAAATTAGCCCACCAAAATCCTCATTATTCATATCGGGATAGTCACCGTACATCAAAGTATAATCCATAATGGATTAAATATAATTGATTTATTATTTAGATATGCATATGACAAAAAGTAAAATTAAAGTACGATAAACATCATTTTGGGAGTGCACAAACTCTTCCTCCCTTATTCTTGCTTCCAATGCTTACTCGACGAACCAGTTTGGTGACATTATGTCACTCAATTTGTGATATTTAGATAATTTCCTTTTTGTGGGTTTTGTCATAAAAGCTTGCATGTAGATATTTCCATAGGGGTCGGTTAAACGAATATCAGTTTTCCATTGTCCAGTTGCTAACTCTGGATTAGAATAGCATAATTTGTAATCGGGTTTCCATTCAACATCTCTTAGTTTAGCTGTGAGTAATCCTAGGAAACTTAGAGCCTTTTTCCACACGTTGATTTTTCTAAATGGGTTTATTACTAATTCAAGAGTTGACAAGGTTATGTTTTCAGCAGGGTTGGTATTGTTTTGGTATCCAATTGGTCTGGAGTTGTGAATTGGTGTTCCCATATCATTCCTCTTAATCACATAGTCTTCTTTGTCATCTGAGTCGCTCTCAGCAATTCTAATTTTTTCTGATCTAGCTGCTCTAAAGGTTTGACGAGTGAGTCCATCAAAAGTAGCTAATATCCTGTTTGGAATGTCAATGCTGCCTCCAATTATATCAAGGAATCCACGACCCACCCAGATTGGTAACGTCTCGTCTATAGTATTTCCAAAATCAAGAATTTGGCAGACAGAGTGGTGAATCCAACTTGACATAGTACATTTACTAGCCGACCAGTTACTTTAGCTTCTGTATAGTTAATCATTTTTTTTTTTTTTAAGTTTCTTTCTTGGTTTTTGCATGAAATCTACTCTGGCCCAGCTATTCGTAGAATTCTGTAATGGCATGGTGTTATTGGTCAGTCCTGTATCAGCGAGAGCAATTTTTCATTGATTAGTACCCTCCAGCCTAATTAGAAATAAGAATGCCCCTGGATCTTTCTTTTCCTTAAGCATATGTCCCATTCACTTTTACAAATTCACTTTCTTCATCTGGTTTTAGATCTTTCTACATCTAAATCTACTTTGTCGGCCCAGATTTCCGTCCAACAACCTATTTGTATTGTCATAATAGGCCAATGTTTCTATTAACTTAACTTACCTCACTGGCCTCAACTTCTTCTGGAATTTATACCTCATACTGATACGGAGTGGGCAAGTGCCCTCCTTTCTGCTTCCTCTTGGGTTAAGGGTGTTCCAAAGGATGAAGATGGTCCAGCACCATTAAAGTACATGATGTTTTCCATTATTTTCTTTTTATTCCTACTTCCCTTGCCCATTTTGCATTTAATACTGAAGACGCTCGCACAATATGTGGAAATCGATCTTTGTTTGTGGTACCTCATCAAAGTCAAAGTCAAGCAACGTTTCTAAGTTATCAAGATTTAGGTTCCCTTCTTCATCACTGCTTAAAAGAAAATGGTCAAAGTTAGTTTGTATTGTAATAGTGCATTCCCTAAAGTTTACTATTGCATTGGCAGAATGCAAGAATGATCTTCCAAAAATTAATCCTAGCTCAAATTCGTTATCTTCAGGATTTATGATGAATTGAACAAAGTAAATTTCCTCACGTAGTAACACCATCAACTCCTTCTTAACCAACTTATTTCCCTTCCTAACCTCATACTCAAGACAAAGTTTGACTGCGTAGTCATTTGAGATTAAGTTATCGTTCTTTTCCAAATTGATCTCTCCATCTGATGCATATAAACCATTCATAAAACATTGTGCAATATATCGATCACTATCCTCTTTAGTGTCCATTTTGTGAAATACCAAAGCTTCCCCCCAAGAGGGTTCTTTTCTTTCCTCCACTTCTGTTGTTATACTTTGATATACAGCAATCCCAATCTCCTGACCCTTTGTTTCGGTCACTAGAGATTTCAATTACATCCTTTCCTAGGCACATCTTTCCCATACTCGAGTCCATATTACTTTTAAAACAATATAATATCAAAATAAACATTAGTGGGTTAGTTAGAGCATATATGATCAACTTTCTACACTTACATAATATTAATAAGCACATAGCAATCTTCATTTCAAACAATCCTTTTGCAAAATATGCGTTTTTGGCATTTTGATTTGGTTCAGACAGAAAAGTGCGGCGGTTTTTTGGAAAAGTGCGGCGCACTTTCTGAACAATCAATAATCCTTATGTATTTTCCAGAAACACTGGCGCACTTCTGGAAATCTCATTTTTAATTTTTGTTGTATTCTTTATTTGCACAACTTTATCAAAAAGACTTAATCTAGCTATCATGAATTTTTTCAAAAGGTTTTTAACACATAAGGAACATAAGCAATTATGTAGACAATTAACCAAATAAGCTAATAAGAAAATATTTTTTGCTTTTTTCATTTTTAAACATAAATTATATATAAATTTAACAATTATCAATATTAGAAATATATTCCTCATTCAAAAAGTTAAATTACAGATTATGGGTTCTTTGGGTTTTTTTTTGTTATGGTTCCAAGTTTACTTTAAAATATTCCAACTTCTTTTCTCAATTAACAAGCAAAGTGCGGCGTACTTTGGGTAAGTACGGCGCACTTTCTGAAGCAGTAACAATAAAATGGTTTCCGTTTTTCAGAAAACGGTACGGGGATTTTTAAAATTTGGGTTTGTAATATTAAAAAAATAACCTTTTATCAAAAAAAGTTTTCAATCCCATCCCCGTAAGCGGCGCCAAAAAACTTTAATGTGATTCAAAAGCTTTAATTATAAGACTGTAAAATACCGACAATATATAAAGACACACGGGTAAAAGTATAACCCTCGTTTGTAATATAGTATTGTAGATAAGTCAGGTCGTTCCACAGGAGATTGGCAATTCTAAGACAAAGTCGATAATATTACGAAAGAAAAATATTATCTTATAGATTGTCACGGGTCTAAAGATAATAGTCTAATTCAATTAAAAGACATGTTTGGTTAGGGAACAAGAAATATTATAGATAAACTTGAGTAGATGAATGATTCACGAATGTAGTTATAATCGATTTAATAATTTTACTTGCCTTAAAAAGATCTATATTGTTCATAAAAAAAACCCTTTCGGACCTGCCTTTATCTTTAATTAGAAATCCTTAAGTGTGATCCGTGTTTGATGATGAGTAATTTAAGCTTACTAAACCAAGTTTGTTAGACATGTAGTTTAGTGTTAAACCCTTTTGCACTTAGGTTAATATTGTTTTACCTTTTGCCAACCTCACAAGGCTAAGTCAAGTTGTTACAGACAGACAACAATGAAATCAGTCAACATAACCGGATGTTCCTTCAGACCTATATCCGAAATACGAGGTGACCAAAAGAAAATAAAATTCCTAAGTTCATAAACATCAAGCTTATAGTATTCATATCAAAAGTTCATTCAAAGAGTCAAGTTTGATCCATAACATCCATAGATCCCCTAACCAAACATGTTAATTTACTCAACAATCATGATAGCAACATATTCAACAAGTATGATAAATCCAAAATTCATATTATAAAAGGATGGAAACATGTTTTTACCAAATTTCAAGAACAAAAGTTCCAATCTTACAATTCCTTCTAAGAACAGAGAAATAACTTACAACTAGCACCTCTAAACTTCTGAGTTTAAAGGACACTTCACTTGCTCTTCTACCCAGAAAAAGATGAAGATAAAGGTTTACCCTTCAAATCTTCCTAAGAACTTCTCCAACTCTTGGAAAATGATTGAGTGTGTGTTGTGAACTGAATGTTGTTGTTGTGAATGATGATTTTTTCCTCCAAATTCGTGCTTCTATTTATAGTGATGATTGGGCAATTCAAGAGTTGCATCATTGATGATTTTTTTAGTAACTGACGCAGAAAGTGCGCCGCACTTGGATAAAAGTGCGTCGCACATCCCTAATAAATGACTTGCATTAAAACCCGCTGACAAGTGCGCCGCACTTGATAATAAAACCGGCGCACTTGTGCCTTTTACATCAGCAGTCCTTTTCTAGATCCTTCTTTTGACGAATATTAGTTGTAAGTAACCACATTTCTTGTACGTTAAGTCCTTCCTTCCATATTTGGTCCTGAAACAATATTTACATAACAAACGACCAATTCTTGCAATATTTATTGCGTTAGTACATATATTTCTCGCATTTCTTAAGGGATATTTTATGTATATTTGGAGCGTTATCAAATCCCCCCATACTTAGCTTATTGCTTTCCCTCAGGCAATCAAAGCGAAAGAATTTTGTTTTATCAGATTAGAAATCATAAGCACAGATAACGCGACAAAGCAACTCACGAAATTTTAGATAAATTTTATTTTTCACTCACGCTCAATTTAGTGATAAGGGTAATAAATGGGAGTCACTCAAACGCGCAGTCATGAAATGCACAATTTACCATAAGCTTGTACTAGAAACTAAACTCCACGGACTAGGCGTAAGCACCGGACATTATCATCGAAAGAGGTTACATACTAGTAAGTTTCGAGTTTGTTTTGTTGAAAAGAATTTATAATTAAATAATAATCTATCTTATCCTTTATTCCATCGAACTTCTTCGTTTAGGTGATACTCAGGCATTCAAACTTTTTTTATGATAATCTTGGGGGAACTTGCTTCCCCATACTTATGATAAGAATACTTGCAGCTACGCGTAATACTTCAAATGGATAAAATTTCATATGATTTAATTGAAAATTTTTTTCAACAAAGTAATTCATTTATATTTTCCATCTTAATAATACCTCTTAATCAGAAAAATGTTTATATCACGCAAGCGTGATCTTACTGCGGTCTCGAAAAGATTTCAAGCACAAGTTCTAGAATTTACAAGTCATCGGCACACTCATAATTTTCAACCGATAGCACTGTTCCAAAAAAGCGACACAGACCATACATACATATCCGTAACAACAGAATAGACATATATGACTGCAATCAAACCCTAACTCGAACAGGCTAAAGGCATCAATTATCTTGGGTATCAAAGATGGATACCCGAAATCTCAAAGTTTAAGGGCGAACCTTACTTTTTAATTGGTGGCATAATATGCTAGTAACGTTATCTATCTCGAGTCAGATTGCTTATGTTCATAAAAAAATTAAATTTGTTATGAATGTTTTGAATGTTTTCACTTTTCTAGGTTATCTCCCTCATACTTAATATGAGCATTGTCCCTAATGCGAAAGATTATAGAGAAAAATAAATAGGGAAAGTGAAATATACTTTTTTTGGTATTGCGTATCCTCCAAAGCTCTTACTTGCATTCATCCTTTTCAGCTCCTTTCACCTATTTTAAATTTATATACTCCAAAACATATGTATGATAATAATTATTCTAATTAATTAATAAGTTTTAAAATATTGTTTTTAATGCTAACAGAGGCATTTACACATCATAATAATAATAATAATAATATTGTTTTTGAAACACATGTGTCCAAACACACATAATCACACATCCAATTACTCGTTCTCCTCATCATCATGCTGCTGTTGTAGTGGCTGCTACGGATAGTACTGCTGGTAGTACTGGTCGTACTAGGGTTGAGCATAACCAGGTGGGTTGTAATTACCCTGTAATGGAACATTATAAACTCCTGCCATGTGCTCAAAGATGTCATGTTACCTATCCCAGTGATAAGCATGTCTGTACTCCATCCTCTCTATCGCCTCCTGTCTGATCTCTATGCTACCCATACGCTCATATAAATCATGCATCGAAGCTCGCTGAACTCTTGGAGCTCTCTGGGCGGCAACTCTTGGGACATCATCAACTGGAATATCAGGAATCAATCTATCCTCAGAGTTGATCAACTCTCTCAAGGTAGTCCTATCTAAATCTCTGCAGTAAACCGGAGTACTCAGGGTACGTACTATCTCTTTAGTCAAAACTCTGCTCTTCCTAGCAATCTTTGAATCGAACTGACCACAGCAATTTTGGCTGTCCTTCTGACTTCTATCTCCTTTTTCTTTTTATCCATTTTGCAATCACCCAAGCCACATTTGCATACCCATTCTGATGTATAGCCTCAAACATACTTAACAACCACAAATCATTCCTTTGAATCTTCTCATATCCAGTCGTCCTTTGACATAATCCGTTAGTGATCATTTTATGTAACACTCTAAGAATCAGGAATATAACAGAAGTGATTGAGCTCCTAGACAAATGTAAGTCCCTATCTGTGCTAATCCTTTCCCAATATTCTCTAGCATTAAAGTTTTCATCACTTCTTAAACCTCCTTGAAAATAAGTATCAAAACCTTCTTCCTCCAATTTGTCAGCATGATACAATCCCAATCTCCTAGCAAATTCCAACAATGTTAGACTATGAGCACGTCCTCCTAGTCTAAAACTGATTATCTTCTTTGACTGTAACTCATCATCCGCGCATACTTCATCAAACTCATAAGTAGCATAGAACTCACGGCAAAGTTCTGGGTAGATAGGCTCACGGATGTTAAAAGCCCTTACCCAAGCCACAGAAAAGAAAATTTTCTTCTTTGGTTTCAGCTTCCTTCAAACTAATCTTTAACATGTTATCTATTTCTTCTCCATAACCAATTCTGTGTAACAACTGCCAATCTACGATTTGCGGTGAATAAATGAGTTTCGGAAGCAAAATTGCCAACCTAGTGTTATAACAAGACTTTGCTTCTCTACTACAACCACTTCACTCCAAGAATTCATAGTGAACATCTAGGAGTAATGCTTCTTCAACGGTTTCAACATTTCTAAAGCGTTTAGCACAGGATGACCCGGCCTCATGATCGTATGCTCCTAAAGTCTACACATCACAAATCAACAAAAAACATGATATATTATTAAGTTAGGCAAGATTTAGCAATGTTGGTTATGTTTTGATCAATTTGCAGACATTCTGTAGTAAAATGTGCGGCGCACAAAACCTATGTGCGGCGGTTTTTCAAATAATCAAGCAAGTGCGGTGGTTTTTTAAATAATCAAGCAAGTGCGGCGGTTTTTAAACCAAAATTGGCGCACTGCTCTATTTTAAAAAAAATCGAGTTCTTAATAATTTTATCTCAATCCAAACACTAGTTTCAAATAATTAAACCTGGATTTATTCAAGGGTCTCTAATAGCATCTCTTAATTCAAAATAATAAGGCATAATCCTAGTCTTATTCAAATTCTATTGGTATAACTTCATAATTTTCTTAAACTTAATTCATATAAACACTAAACACAAAATTATAATGGATTTGATGATAAGAAATAGTAAGGAACGAAATAAACATGCCCTTGGCATGATTAAGAAGTTGGTGGATTGGTTTTTAGAATCTTTTCTTTGATTTTGATTAGAAACCCGGCGATGTCTAAGTTTTTTTGACTAAGTGCGGCGAACTTGGCCCCCTATTTTTTATATGATTTTTTATATATTTATTTATTTATTTGTTGTTTTTTTTAAAATTATAATAACTGAAACGTAAATTAGCCCACCAAAATCTTCATTTATTAATATCGGGGTAGTCATCGTACATCAAAGTATAATCCATAATGGAATAAATACAATTGATTTATTATTTAGATATGCATATGACAAAAAGTAAAATTAAAGTACGATAAACATCTTTTTGGGAGTGCACAAACTCTTCCTCCCTTATTCTTGCTTCCAATGCTTACTCGACGAACCAATTTGGTGTCATTATGTCACTCAATTTGTGATATTTAGATAATTTCCTTTTTGTGGGTTTTGTCATAAAAGCTTGCATATAGATATTTCCATAGGGGTCGGTTAAACGAATCTCAGTTTTCCATTGCCCAGTTGCTAACTCTGGATTAGAATAGCATAATTTGTAATCGGGTTTCCATTCAACATCTCTTAGTTTAGCAGGGAGTGATCCTAGGAAACTTACAACCTTTTTCCACACGTTGATTTTTCTAAATGGGTTTATTACTGATTCAAGAGTTGACAAGGTTATGTTTTTAGCAGGGCTGGTATTGTTTTGGTATCCGATTGGTCTGGAGTTGTGAATTGGTGTTCCCATATCATTCATCTTAATCACATAGTCTTTTTCGTCATCTGAGTCGCTCTTAGCAATTCTGATTTTTTCTGATCTAGCTACTCTAAAGGTTTGACGGGTGAGTCCATCAAAAGCAGTTAATATCCTGTTTAGAATGTCAATGTTGCCTCCAATTATATCAAGGAATCCACGACCCACCACGATAGGTACGTCTCGGTCTATAGGTATTTCCAAAATCAAGATTTGGGCAGACAGAGTGGTGAATCCAACTTGACATAGTACATTTACTAGCCGACCAGTTACTTTAGCTTCTGTATAATTAATCATTTTTATGTTTCTTTCTTGTTGCATGATATCATCTCTGCCCAGCTATTCGTAGATTCTGTATGGCATGGTGTTAGTGTCAGTTCCTGTATCAGCGAGAGCATTTTCATTGATTAGACCCTCCAGCCTAATTAGAAATAAGAATGCCCCTGGATATTTCTTTTCCTTAAGCATATGTCCTTTCACTTTTACCAATGCTCTTTCTTCTTCTGGTTTAATCTTTCCATCTAATCTGACTTTGTCGGCCCAGATTTCGTCCAACAACTTTTTGTATTTGTCATTATAGGCCAATGTTTCTATTACTGGCCTCACTTCTTCTGGAATTTCATACCTCATACTGATACGGTGGGCAAGTGCCCTCCATTCTGCTTCCTCTTGGGTTAAGGGTGTTCTAACGGATGAAGATGTTCCAGCACCATCATTAAAGTACATGATGTTTTCCATTATTTTCTTTTTATTCCTACTTCCCTTGCCCATTTTGCATACCATTGGTGGGAGATCGATCTTTGTTTGTGGTACCTCATCAAAGTCAAAGTCAAGTAACATTTATCAAGATTTGGGTTCCCTTCTTCATCACTGCTAAAAAGAAAAGGGTCAAAGTCATGTTGTATTGTAATAATGCCTTCCCAGAAGTTTACTATTGCATTGGCAGAACGCAAGAATGATCTTCCAAAAATTAATCCTGGCTCAAATTTGTCCTCTTTAGGATTTATGATGAATTGAACAAAGTAAATTTCCCCACGTAGTAACATCATCAACTCCTTCTTAACCAACTTCTTTCCCTTCCTAACCTCATACTCAAGACAAAGTTTGACTGCGTAGTCATTTGAGATTAAGTTATCGTTCTTTTCCAAATTGATCTCTCCATTTGAAGCATATAAACCATTCACAAAACATTGTGCAATATACCGATCACTATCCTCTTCAGTGTCTATTTTGTGAAATACCAAAGCTTCAGGTTCTTTCTTTCCTCCACTTCTTGTTGTATCTTTGTATTCAGGCGAATCCCAATCTCCTGACCCTTCGTTTCGGTCACTAGAGATTTCAATTACGTCCTTTCCTAGGCACATCTTTCCCATACTCGAGTCCATATTACGTTTAAAACAATATAATATCAAAATAAACATTAGTGGGTTAGTTAGAGCATATATAAGCGACTTCCTACACTTACATAATATTAATAAGCACATAGCAATCTTCATTTCAAACAATCCTTTTACAAAATTTGCGTTTTTGGCATTTTGATTTGGTTTAGACAGAAAAGTGCGACGGTTTTTTGGAAAAGTGCGGCGCACTTTCTGAACAATCAATAATCCTTCTTTATTTTCCAGAAACACTGGCGCACTTCTGGAAATCTCATTTTTTATTTTTGTTGTATTCTTTATTTGCACAACTTTATCAAAAAAACTTAATCTAGCTATCATGAATTTTTTTCAGAAGGTTTTTAACACATAAGGAACATAAGCAATTATGTAGACAATTAACCAAATAAGCTAATAAGAAAATATTTTTTGCTTTTTTCATTTTTAAACATAAATTATATATATAAATTTAACAATTATCAATATTGGAAATATATTCCTCATTCAAAAAGTTAAATTACAGATTATAAGGTTCTTTGGGTTTTTGGTTATGGTCAAGTTACTTTAATTCCAACTTCTTTTCTCAATTAACAAGCAAAGTGCGGCGTACTTTGGGTAAGTACGGCGCACTTTCTGAAGCAGTAACAATAAAATGGTTTCCGTTTTTCAGAAAATGGTACGGGGATTTTTAAAATTCGGGTTTGTAATATTAAAAAAATAACTTTATCAAAAAATGTTTTCAATCCCCGGAAGCGGCGCCAAAAACTTTAATGTGTTTCAAAAGCTTTAAATTTATAAGACTGAAAATACCGGACAATTATATGAAAACACACGGGTAAAGTATAACCCTCGTTTGTAATATAGTATTGTAGGTAAGTCAGGTCGTTCCACAGGAGATTGGCAATTCTAAGACAAAGTCGATAATATTACAAAAAAAAGATTATCTTATAGATTGTCACGGGTCTAAAGATAATAGTCTAATTCAATTAAAAGACATGTTTGGTTAAGGAACAAGAAATATTATAGATAAACTTGAGTAGATGAATGATTCACGAATGTAGTTATAATCGATTTAAGAATGTTTACTTGCTTAAAAAGATCTTATATTGTTCATAATGAAAAACCCTTTCGGCCTTTATCTTTAATTATGAAAATGCCTTAAGTGTGATCCGTGTTTGATGATGAGTAATATAAGCTTACTAAACCAAGTTCGTTAGACATGTGGTTTAGTGTTAAACCCTTTTGCACTTAGGTTAATTTTCGTTTACTTAGCCAATCCTCACAAGGCTAAGGTCTAGTTGTTACAGACAGACAACATGGAAATCAGTCACTTAACCGGAGTCTTTCGACCTATATCCGGGATAAGTGGTGACCAAATGAAAATTAAAGAGTCTAAGTTCAAAAACATCAAGCTTATAGTATTCATATCAAAAGTTCATTCAAAGAGTCAAGTTTGATCCATAATATCCATAGATCCCCTAACCAAACATGTTAATTTACTCAACAATCATGATAGCAACATATTCAACAAGTATGATAAATCCAAAATTCATATTATAAAAGGATGGAAACATGTTTTTACCAAATTTCAAGAACAAAAGTTCCAATCTTACAATTCCTTCTAAGAACAGAGAAATAACTTACAACTAGCACCTCCAAACTTCTGAGTTTAAAGGACACTTCACTTGCTCTTCTACCCGGAAAAAGATTAAGATAAAGGTTTACCTTTCAAATCTTTGGTATGTGTTTAATTACACATACCCTTTGCCTATATAAACGAACTTAAAAGACCAAAAACATACCAAAAATACATTGTATTTGTGTGTTTTGCATTTATATTGTGCAGGAAACGGATATCAACAAAAAGGGCAAAAACGAAGCCAAAACGGACAAAACCGAGCACGGAATGAAAAGAGCGTGAAGAAGTCAAAGTTAACAAAGTCAAAGTCTACAAAAGTCAAAGTCAAAGACGGAGCCGAAACCGAAGAAATCTTAAATGGGCCAACCCGTACCAATTTAATGGTTCGGGTCAGCCCATTAAGCATTTAAGTATAAAGACTTATAAGCCTTAAGCCTTAAAACCCTTTTAAAAACCCAAGACTTTACCTGGCCCAACATAAAAGCCCAAAACCTGTTAACTATCATTAACCCAACACCCCCATAACCTTCACATCGTTAGTCCTCAAGGACTAACATTGTTAGTCCAAAAGGACTAACGATGCAAACATATGACAAAAACAGAGATTAACCCCGTTATCTTCACACAAACCCAAACCAATTTTTCCCGCCTTACTATTCATCATCTCTTTCTCTCGACTTCTGCACCAACAAACAAAACATCACCATCCCACCTTAACCCCACTTCATAAACAGCCAAATCCACCATGGTAATCCCATAAACTCTCATTCGTTGATTGGACAATGACAAAGGATGAAGGGCTAAGATCAAACTACTTGGTGAACACTCAAGATGAACGTCTATGATGATGATTTGAAGTCACTCACACAACTAACACACCTCTTGTTTCTCTCAGTGAAGAAACACAAGTCCAAGAACCCAAGACAGTTAACTTTTAGTATAAATAGGGCCTCATTGTAAGCCATTGGTGGCATCTATCTAGTTTTTTAGTTTACTTTTCAGCTTACATTAAGTTTAGTTTATTGTACTTTCTTTTTTTAAAAGCATTGTAATTTTTTTAAGTTTCATGAAAATCTAAGTTTTATTGTTAAATTCTGTTTTTAATATTAATGTCATTTATGTTTTAAAAATGTTTATAAGCTCAAAAGCTCTTTTTACATTTCACTTAAGCTGTTATTACTTAAGCACTATAAGTTTTTCCATAACTTATAGTGTTTAAGCCATTTTTACTCAAAAAAACCACTCAAAAAACTCTTTTGGAAGATAAGCCAGAAAAGGAAGGGCTTATAGGGGTTTTACTAGCTTGTTTTACACAAGCTAGAGCTTGTAGATAAGCTCTCTAAGAGCCCTTTTATCCCTATTTTGAGCAAGGGATTTGTAAGTCCTCATTTTCCATTTTCTTTAGCTTATTTACTGTTCATCTGCTTATTATTACTTATTACTGCTTATTGTTGCTTATTATTCATGTTTAATGCTTATTTATGCCTTCTTGTAGTCTAGATTTTATTTGCTTAAGTTTTCATTAAAAACTGTTAGTTTTAGCTTAGTACTGCTTATTTGAGTTGCTTATTTTAAAGTGCTTATCTGTGTTTGGAATTTGCTTAATATTGCTTTTTTATCATCTGTCTCTAAAAACTTTGGCTTAAATCAGTTTGAACTAAGTTTAAATATGGTTAATGAGAACTTAAAGGGGTGTTTGGTTTAAGACTTAAAATGGGTCAAAAATGGTTTAAAACTTTTTTGGGTCAGTAAGACTACTTTAACAAGTCCTTTTAAGTTGTCTTAATCTGTTTCTAAAAGTCTTAAAAGTTTAAAATCAAGTTTTGAGGTGTTGTGTACATGTTCTTCAAATCTGTGGATTTGAAAATTGTTCAAACTATTTGTACTTGATCTTTGCTTAAAAGATGTTTTAAGGACTTGTTCATGCTTTCATTTTGTGTCTAAAATGCAGTAGGAAAGATAGTAAACTTTACTTTTGCCATTGTGGTTTTGGTACAAAAATCTGTCAAAGTAGTTTTATTTTCTTTAAAAAAAAAAAGCCACATTTTAATAAGCAAATTTAGATTAGTTAAAATAGGTTTTAGGGTTTGAAATTTCTTGCACTAGCCCCTTAGGTGATAAGCTCAAACTGTTTTAGCTTATTTTAGTTTTTAAAACTCTTTTTCTAGCTTAAATTTAGGCCTGCACTTTGCATTTTGTCTTTTCAAAAAAACCAAACTCAGCATACACTAAGTGTCACAAGCTTTTTCATAAGCCTTTTTAGCAGCTTATTTAAATTTCAAACTCATTTCTCTTTGCTGATTTTAGAAGCTTATTGTATAAGCTTTAAGTTTTGATAAGTCTCATTGTCATAAGGATCAATTTAGTTGCTTAAAAATAAGCTCAAAAGTGTCTCTATAGGCTGTTTGGTTAGCAGGTTTTGCCAAATAGCTTATTTGCTTATTTAAGCTTATGGCTTATTAGGATTGCTTAATTTAGGTTTCTATTTGCTTATTAGGTGTAGGTTTAGGTCTATTTTTGCTTATCTTGTTTTCTTTTAGCTTATTAGGTCTAAAGAAATGCTTAACAGCTAGCTTTATAGTCCTTTAGTTAAAAAAGCCAAGTCTATCACCTTTGTCAGCTTTTTCCAGCTTATTTATTTGCTTATTATTGTTCCTAAGTACTTATTAGGTTTGTTTTAAGGCTCTTGTAGCTTATTTTATTTAGTTTTAGCTTATTCATAGCTTTAAAGTTAAATAAGTTAAGTATTAAGTCATTGTTAAGTTTTAAGCTACTGTCACTCTTTTTAGCTTATTTCCGTGCTTATTTGTGGTTTGTATAAAAAGTCAATTTTTTAAAATTGCTTATTTTCGGGTCTTAAAGCTTTTCTATAAAAAAATTTGCAAAATAAAAAACATTAGGAAATTGGGAAGTCTAGGGTGAGCAAAGCTCGAACCCTGGACCGCACCAACCTCAACCAACATTTCCACACACAACCACTAGTGCCCTTGGGTCTTTTTCGTTTTATTTTGCACCTTTTATTCTTTTATCCTCTTTTTAGACAGTTTAGCTTATAAGCCATTTTCTGCTTATTTCGTAGCTTATTTGATAAGCTGTTTCACCCCTTTCATTTTTCGTAGGATTAGCACTACTCAAAGCACTTTTCATGAATTTTTCAGAATTTTCCCATTTAGTTTAGTATTTTTAATTAATTTTTTTTATTAAAACTGTTTTTAATTCATAAAAAATTAAATAAAAGTCAAAAAAAATATAATTCTTTTTTTTAAAAATTTTATTTTATCATTTAGGATTGTCAAAAATTAATTTTGCTTTCGTAGGGTTAAATTTGTAAAATTTGTTTTTTTAAAGAACGGGATTGGGATCCCGTTATCGTTTTTAGGTTTTAAGCTTTAATTGCTCTCGTTTTTTAGTTTGCCTTTACTTGTTTTTGCATATTATTAGTATAAATAGAATCCAAATCAATCATTAACCATTCAAACGCGCGATCACGAACGTAACCTTGATTTTCAATTCACGCCTCGACAGGAAACGACCCGGGAAGGTTTTTTAAGGTTTTTGCTTTGGATAAAAGTAATAAATCTTTTAAAAGCCTTACGGAATACTTATCTCTCTATTATTGATCTTATCCTTATTATATATTTATATTATATTATATTTATATATATTAAGCGACGAGTCAATCTTCCTAAGAACTTCTCCAACTCTTAGAAAATGATTGAGTATGTGTTGTGAACTAAATGTTGTTGTTGTGAATGATGATTTTTTCCTCCAAATTCGTGCTTCTATTTATAGTGATGATTGGGCAATTCAAGAGTTGCATCATTGATGATTTTTTAGTAACTGACGCAGAAAGTGCGCCGCACTTGGATAAAAGTGCGTCGCACATCCCTAATAAATGACTTGCATTAAAACCTGCTGACAAGTGCGTCGCACTTGATAATAAAATCGGTGCACTTGTGCCTTTTACATCAGCAATCCTTTTCTAAATCCTTCTTTTGACGAATATTAGTTGTAAGTAACCACATTTCTTGTACGTTAAGTCCTTCCTTCCATATTTGGTCCTGAAACAATATTTACATAACAAACGATCAATTCTTGCAATATTTATTGCCTTAGTACATATATTTCTCGCATTTCTTAAGGGATATTTTATGTATATTTGGAGCGTTATCAACACTATTTGGGTAGTTTCTGATTGTGGCTCCATCTTTTCTTTTACTAGCAGATCTTATGTAGATATAATGTTCTTCTTATTCAAAGTTTCTCAACAAGCTCTGATACCACTTGTTGATTTCCCATTTGAACATTCTTACTTAGTTCGTTAAAGTTCGTTTTGTTGGAATTAGATCAAAAACAACTATAGGTAGAACTAAGATTGAGAATATCCAAAAACTATGCGGAAACTAGTTTGCAATACTAAGAAGAACAATAAACAGTAAACAAACTTTTACTAAACTTTCAGCCTCAATATAAAATGATCACTCTGAATAGTGATCGGTTACAAAATAAATTTCAGCTACGAATATCAAAGGATGTATCTAACATTATGCCCCTAGGCTCCTTTTTTACCCAATGAGCCCTACAGGCTTACAAATACTTTCAAACTTATCATGATCTTTTCTATCTAACAAGTAATCTCATAAACAAATTAAAGTGATACATATCTTCTTTTACAAATAACTAATACTTATTTCGTAAGTATTTTGTTCTCCAATAATCTTTGATCTTCATCTTCTGTCAGCATTAATCCTTCCAAGCAGTTGTAATCACTTTAGCGTTGTAAGGGCACAAGGCATATACTTCGAAGTTTACTTAGCAGTATTAACTAACACTAGCAATATAACTTTTGTACTAGCAGTAGTAACTACATAGTTTATATTTTCAGTTCTTTATCTGATGAAGCCAGTCTCTTAACTTCGATTAGCAGCAGTAAGGTTATGCTAACAGTTATAATATTCCTAATAGTAGTAACTAGCAGTAAGTAACTTTTACTACTACCATTTACTAACTACTTAGCATAATTTTCATTAGTATTACCAGCAACACTAAGTTATGCTTGACAGCACTAATATATACCTGAGCAGTAGTAACTCTAAGAATCATCTTGAAGTCTTTTAATCCCAACATTTGTACATGTTCATCGGCCTTCTGTGCGTCAAGGACTGGAGTAAGAGTTACATGAGCGTCTTCTTCTTCTTGCTCAAACCCTAATTCTTGAGAGACATTTTGTTGTTCTGAAGCTCCTTGATCAGCATCGGTCATCTCAGTATCATCATTTCCCAAATTCACATTCACATCTCCATACAGCTCCTTTATAACCTCTTCATCTTCTTCATCATCCATTGTTTCTTCATCATCAAGCTTTTCTTCGTCAGTGAGTTCATAGTCAGAATGAGTACGAACTCTGTCATCAACATCTTCTTCTTCATATTCAATCTGATCTACATTAGTTAAATTTGGATCAAGAATCTCATCACTGTCAGTTTTTGTTCTTTCATCATCACTGTCATCATCATGATCATCACTCTCACCATCATCATCATTATCTCCATCATCATCATTATCATCTTCATCTTCACTATCTCCTCAAGACTCTTTATCACTTTCAGATTCGTATGGAGGTACATCGGGAACCCCTAGTATAGTACCAGTTCCTTCATCTGTACCAGAAGTCTTTTATTGTTGCTCATCAGGAACCTTTGACTGAGTGTCAACTCCATTACCTAAGCCACTTGCATGTGATACGTGAAAGTCTTTCTTGCTTCTCTTGGTAGCCAGCTTAATTTGTTCAGCTTCAGTTAATGCAACCTCAGATAATACAACTAAACTTTTTGCTTTTGTCTTCTTTGCAGATTGCTTCTTCTTGACAGGTTTAGCCACCTTAGCTTTTGACTTAAGTCTGGTACCTTTAGTAGCTTGAACAGTCTTCTTCTTGGGAGATGTGTCTGAATCAGCTTTCTTTCGAATATACTTTGGTTTTGGATCCTTCTCTCCAGAAGCAAAAGCATAGTATGTCTAGTAAGCTTTAGATTCCAACATTGCTTGATTTGTTAATTCCATTGGAAGAATGGTAC
>BQNB010068966.1:0-33662 GCA_026074375.1 Tanacetum coccineum
CCTTCTTCTATTTGTAGTTATCGATATCCATGATTTTTTGTGCTTGTATGAATGGACTGGATCGAAGGTTCATAAAGAAGTCCATTATGACGTGAGGCCAACCCTTCAAAGGTTTCCATTCTATTATACTCCTCCGGCTGCCACTAATGCTGCTATTCCAGTGCCTACTCCGAAAGACCTTGCTACTGCTACTCCGAGCTCTAAAGTGCTGGCTAAGGCCGAGTAATCCAAGAAGCGAAGGGCCTCTACTTCTGGAGCAGCCCCAAGCCAGATTACCAAGCGTACCAGATCAGTAACAGGACATTTTTCTAGAAGTTCTGCTTGAACCACTTTATTTGATGACAACGATAGTAGTGATGAATAAAGTGAGGATGACGAAGACGCTTGTTATGAGATTCCAAATATTACACCTATTCATTCTACCGCTACCATTCCTACTGGAGGGAACCAGAGTGGGGGTTTTGTTCCCTTTGCTGTTGAAGGTCCTAGCAACCGTGGTACATGTTTATCCCTTTACTTTATGTTTTCTCCTTGCTTGTTCTCTTCCTTATAATGTCTTTTCCCTGCAAATTCTTGAGGAAAGGCTATTATGAGCGATGTTGTTGACACACCATCCAAGAGTGTTGGTCATTCCTAAGCTTTTACTGGTCCTACTCGTGATGCTATTGACATGGACTTCTTCCTATTTGCTCCTGGTCTTTACTAGGCTACATATCCTGAGGATGGTGTTGTCGCCGGTTCTTATAAGGTTAGTCGCGAGGAGTGGGACGGTCCACATCAGCCCACTCTTAATATTCTAATGAAGGAGGTTTTCAAGGATCCTAATGTTTTTAAGACCATGGTTGACCAATTCCCAACAACTGAGGAGATGGTCTGGAATGAAGCTTTGACCGATGATCATTTGGCTGGGAAGATGAGTTTCCTTCACTGTTTGATGATGTCCTATGGAGGAGAACTGCTAGCTCAGTACAAAGGTCTGCTTAAATCTTATTATGAGTATGTTAAGTCTACTAATATAAGGTTGAAGGGTCTTTAACATAGGCTTACTTCCTTCCAACGCTTAGATTCTCAAGCTTATGATTTGAAGAAGCAGGTGACTGGTCTTAATGATAAGGTTACTGATTATGATGCCGCTTTTGTCAAGGCCAAAGCTAAAGGGAAGGAACAAAAGAAGAAGATTAAGTCTCTTTCTTAAATCTTGGACCAATTCGTTGCCGAAGCTGCTCGTCTTGCTTCTGATCTTTATCAAGCCCGGAGGTCTGATGCTCTAAAAGGAGATCAGATTGTCACCGCTCAAGGTTACCTTGGTGATGTTTATGCTTTGATTGAGGGCTATAAGCATTCTTTAGCTGAGAAGTATGCTAAAATTCTTCGCTTGAAGTCTTCTCCTCCCGAGTTTGCTTCTTTCTTCTAGGGTGGTTTTCAGGGCTTGGTTTAAAAACTCCTTGCTAGTGACGAGTTTAGCAGGGTTCAAGGTGAGCTTCTTTCTCTTGCTGCTAGTGCTGGTTTCGAGCGTGGATTGAGTATGGATCAGACTCAAGATCGGATGACTATGGCCTTAAAGAAAATTTCTCATTTTGTGCCCGGCGTATAGGGTAGGCTTGCTGAAGCTACCCTT
Source organism: Tanacetum coccineum (assembly GCA_026074375.1). NCBI lineage: Eukaryota > Viridiplantae > Streptophyta > Magnoliopsida > Asterales > Asteraceae > Tanacetum > Tanacetum coccineum. The sequence goes on from BQNB010068966.1 coordinate 1,619, forward strand.
CTTGTTGCCACTACTGACTATCCTTTTTGGGTTGTTACTTATTCTGCCCAACCTTTGTCTGTTATTATTGATCTTGAGCCTAATAGGTTGGCTCATCCAGTTGTTGTCCCTGCTCCTAGGGCTGCTGGTGTTTATCCTCTCTTTCAAAGGAGTTGACTGTTACACCGACTCCTTCTTCACTAGAGTTGTTCTCAAAGGATGACCCTCCATCATCTACCGCTGCTTTAGATCAAAATAAGGACTGGCTAAGTGTTATGGTTGATACAGCAGATGAAGAGATGGTTGATGCTGCTTCGGATAAACCGGTAGAGGTTTTTGTGCAGGGCGTTACTCATTCAGTTTGTGAGGATGTGAACTGAGTTGAGTCACCCTCAATTTAAGAATCAAGGCTTGCTTCCTCTAGTTCTGTTGATGTCGTGATTGCTCTTTCTGTTGGGGAGAAAGAATGTGGTTCCCCATATTCCTTAGGTATTCTTGTTAATGCTTTGGCTGATGCTGGAGATGTTGTTGCTGCCCCTTTTGGGGTTTAATTTTATGGTGTAGAGAGGCTCTACAAGAATGCAAATACCTGGAAAGGGTACAAGGATTATGGAAGGAGGTACAGTGGCGTCAACGCGAAGAACAAATGTCCAGGATAAGGGAACAAGTAATCCTAAGAACAAAAAGTAACTCTGGAATAGGGCCTACTTCAGATCCGATGTCACTTGAAAAAACATGGGACCGAGAGAATGCAAAAGAAGCATTCACCATCAGCCATAAACATCCGGACCAGTATGTGACGATGGGAACCACTTTGACAACCAACTGCAAGCAGTTATTGGCGAATGTTCTTCGGGAAAACAGGGAGGTATTCGCATGGACCGGATCAGAAAGAACCACTGTTCCACGATTCGTCATGGAGCATCAACTAAAGATATACCCCCTTGCCAAACCTGTGGTTCATAAGAGATGACCCATGGCATCAGAAGGAAGACTGGCGTTGAAAGAAAAAGTGTTCCATTGGCTAAAGGAAGGACTAATTAGAAAGGTTCAATATCCCGAATGGGTCGCCGACACAATACCAATTAAACTAGCTAGTGGAACTTGGAAGGTGCAAGTAGATTACTCTAGCCTTAACAAAGTTTGTGCCAAGGACATGTATCCCTTACCGGAGGAAGGTGAAGGGCTAGCATCTTTAATGGGATACCCGTACAAGTGTTTCCTAAGACTTCCGAAGGAATACAACCAAATAAGAATGGCAGAGGGTGATGAAGAAAAAACCAGGTTTCGTACGGGGGAAGGGGCATATTGTTTCACTCATATGTCGAAAGTGTTAAAAAACTCCGCTGCTACGCTTCAGAGGATGATGAAAAAGGTTGTTGGGATTCTTGATTTGATGAGACAAAGTGAATAAAAGAATAAAACAAAAGGACTTAAATGCAAAGCTAGAATTCTTCAAAAGATGGAAGATTTTAAAGATTTTGAAAGATCTCCTTATTCAGATAAAAGATATAGAAGATAATATTAAATGTTAGGAAGATATTATTTGTTATTATCCTTTATAAACCTAGATATCTCTACTATATAAAGATATATCATGCGTGTACTTTTATGTATGTGTCAAGATGTGAACATCAGAAAAGTGTGTGTGAGTCTAGGCGTAAGTCTTCTAATGTAGACGCCTAGGATGTTTGTGTAGCCCCAAGGACAATGTGTCATTGATCCTGTTACTAGTTAGAGTAATCGTTCTAGAATTGATCATCTTGAATTAGGGGCGAATAGTGAATAATATGAATGAAAAACCTTGTTGAAATAACTTTGTTCATTATGCTATTTCTGCTATGCATTCTTTCATGTTCATTGTTATTTTTCCTAGATATAGATCTAAAAAATTTGAGCTTACAACGATTCTTTAGACTTCACAATAGTGAAACAAACATGCATAAGAGAAATCTATACGAAGACATTTCGAACCAAAAGAAGAATGTAATGACTTATCCGTACTCACGATCGAAAGAACAACCATCAAAAAGCGTCGGTACTAACATGTCGCAGCATGTTACCAAAACCAAAGGATATATAAAGAACAGAGCAATGATCCGTACTAATATGTTAGGAACAATTCGTGCTTAAAAGAAAATTTTGATACTCATACGAGTAATCAATATAACGAAAGTACCAATGGAACGTATCAATATCCCAACAAGCAGATCCGAACAACCAATATTCATCAAGACGCCAAGTAGAAAAGTTAGATCATCCATACCGACATGGTACGAACAAGGAATGCTAAAATGAAGGTTATATATTCGAGCGAATAATTGAGCAGACGAACAAACTCAATAATCACAATAATAGCAATAACTGGTATCCGGGGTATCCGCAAGCGGTAGATAGAAGGGGAAACTTACTAACTTCATAACTATTCATAACACAACCGCACATAATATAACATCTTACACTACCAACTAACAAGCAAACATCGATCAATGCAATCATGGTCACAAGTCTACATGTGTGATGCCTTTATAATTATGTTGGCCACCATAATTATAATTGCAACCTTTCACACGTATACTTACTTCCAAGACTACACCTCTCAATGATAACATACATATAAGCACATATACCATGTTACACATCTTAAACCACTCCAATATAACACAGAAAAGGATGCTTCATCAAAGAAATACTTACTTATATAAAGATAAAATCGAAACAACATAAAGGAACGAAAGTCTCGCAGTGCCTCCAAAATATGAAATATCCAAAAGAAATAATCAATAGCATCGTGACGGTTAAAAGACGAAATAAACTTATGCTGGGCCTCGCTTAGGTTTGACTTTGCCTTCGCAAGAGTCACCCGACTCTGCGGGTCCAGGCCTATCGAGCATTCGAGACCAGAGATCTAGAGTCGGCCTCCTTCTCGACTCTTCTAACTAACCTTACTCATTCGATTCCTCGAGGGCTCCTCTCAATTGGCTCCTCTTTTTGAATCATAAGCTGATCGAGTAGCCAGTAGGGTTCAAAAAAAACTCAAAGAAAGCAATACATACAAAAAAGCCTAGATACTAAACACATAGATTTCATATTAGTTTGAGAGAGACATGGATAAAAATAAATAAAGAAGTGTATATAATATTATATCTCAATAATGAAGAAGTATATATATAAAGCTATATATATAATATAATAATTATATATAATAATATATATATAATAAATATATATATATGATATTTATATATAAGTAAGTATACAAATTTAAAAAAATTAAAGCTTTCGAATAGCGAAAAGTATATTAATAGACGAACAATAAACACTTAAAGCCCTAAATGCAACTAAAATGAAAGGCCTCCGTAGGTTTAGTCTATGGCTCGACCACCAACTTCTCTATAACCAAATGGGGCTCTGATACCAATCAATCTGTCACACCCCGCCAAGGCAGGAAAACAACACGAGGCGAAACATCAATGATATCATCACAACACAATGGTGTCAACAATAGAGAATCACTACATGCCTAACTAAATATAAAAGACACGATGTGTCATGACAAACCGAAAACAAAAGGAACGCATCCTTGTATTAATGAAAAGGGTCTCATCAATACAAAGACCATGATCACAACCCTATAAAACTTTTATATTTTGGGGGTTTTTTTAATTTTTGGGGGGGGGGGGGGGGGGGGGGGGGGGGGGGGGTGTGTTCCTAATAACATACAAGAATTCATGCAAACAAATACGAGACGAAATCAAGTAAGAACTTCCAATGCCATCATAATGGTCTCTCTAGCCACTTTAATTAACTTCAACACCTTCATAACGCTCACCTGAAAATGATGCTTAAAACGTCAACACAATGGTTGGTGAGAGTCATATGTTTTACGACACCAACAAAAGATTTAATTCAATTACTGTGATTATAAAAAAACATACATGCAGGACAATTAAGCTGACTATGATACATGCTAACATGCATTCGTCCCAAACAAGCAACCACAAATGGGACGGAACGTGTCCCCCGATCCATAACACGCAACATTTAGTCATGGGGAGGAATGTTATCCCCAAATCCCAGACGCTTGGTCCCGTAGCACACACAGATTCATACCCACACCACGTAGGCAAACCTCTTGCCCACAAAGTAGGCGAAGAACAATGCAACATCATACAACAAGCAGCATATAACATATAATAGCTACTTAAAAGTCCATGAGTAACTTGAACCACATAATCACAACAATCAAAACATTTCAAAACATATTTTCCATCACTTCCATCTCAATAAAACATAGTAAAATGGGACTATGAAACTCACCTGATGCTCAACTTACTTGACAAGATCTTGCACGAAATCTAAACATACAAAAACATATGTTACACTCGGTTAGGCTAAATGCCCAAGCTAATGCAACAATCACATGATGGACTTCTAAACCTTACACTAAGTTTATAATCCTTTAAGTACATCTCCCAAATTATTTTCATATCCTATATGACTTTATTTATTAACTTTCACTTTTACAATTTCTGGCTAAATTTTATAGTCACTTTATGACCACAAATGAAATACCAAAACACCTAATTGATGGTTCTCCTTACATTTAATAGCTCCCCAATGAGTTGTGAGCTACTGTGATTTAAAAAAAATAATAATAGTAAGTGAAACATTTAAAAAAATTCATCATTACAAAGTTGCTCAGATTTGGATCTGACGCACACCAAAAAGTTTTGAACGATCCTTAAAATAACCTTAGAAAATGTTTTTGCGTTAGCCCTTCGAACTGGAGTTAATAGACACCTAAAATATGACTCATGATTTTTGGCTAACCCAAATTTGCCTTTTAAGTAGGGGTTTTACTCCCCGAAATCAGACCCAAATCAAACCCGAATTTACTGTTATAACAACTTTTCTTGCGAAAATCATTTGACTAGACTCTCTGAACTTAATTTTAGGCTCAAGAAAATTGATGATTTCTATTTTTATGACCGAGTTATGATCGTACAAGATGACCTTTCAAAACTGCCAGCATTTAAATTCTGAATTTACAAACCCTAAACCCTAATTACACATGCTTAACACCACCCATCATCCCAAAAATGATTTTTAAAGATCAAAACCCTAATTTTACAGATCTTATATAAACCCTAGTCCATCCTTAAAATTGTTACAAGAATAATTAAAGAGAATTAAAATAGTTAGGGTTTATTAACATACCTTAAACATTGATCTTGATACACAAGATCACCAACTTGATTCTTGATAAAAAAAAAACCTTTTTTTCTTCTCTTTCATGGTTTGACTGATTATAAAAAAAATAAGGAGGAGGGGTTTGTATTCATAGTGTTTGCAAAAAGATTGGATAATTACCTAATTAGAATTATAGTTGAACTAAAATTGGTCTTTTCTTTCCTTCTTTTTCTATCAAACCGATCGTCCCTTTCTTTTCTTTTTTTATTATTTTTTTCTTTATTATTATTATTTACTTAATAACCCTCTAATTTGACATTTTATAAAACCTTTATTTATTTTATAAATCTTTTTAAATTAAAACTAGCTTAATTAATTACAAATTAAATTCATTTCTAAATATATTTTTCCTAACTTATTACTACAAAAATCTATCTAACAAAATTTCTAACTTAATTTTTCTATTCCTCTCGAATTCCTATATTTAAATACGTATACATAATAAATACGTATACACCTAAAAATTTTTTACCATTCATTTTTCATTGTCCACCAAAATGAACAAAATAAAATACCCACATTAACCATAAATTAAATCAAAATAGACGATCACGCTCAACGAGATAGATAACACCTCACATAGAATCATATAAACACATAATTACTATAACACATAATGAAACTCAAATCAATACTAACGGTTGACTAACCTGCTCAAAGCACAGTTGTCACAATCCAAGATTTGTGCAAGTGTTTATAGATAAACAAGTTGAAGGAATGACCAAACATAAAGAAATTTATGTTACACTTACTTATACTAAGAAGGTCTTTGCTAATATGAAGAGAGAAGGAAAAGGTTTTTCTGGGAGGGTTACCTCCTTTAATATGAAACAATGTATGGTTCACGCTCTTGAAGAATTAGTGAGGTTCAGAAATAACCCAACTGATCCTTAACACACACCCCACGTAATATTCAACATCTACATCACAGCCCCAGAAGACACAATCAAGGAGGAAAACAGAGGAAGACAATGAGGTTCCTCAACCCAGTGTGTTCTACAGAGCCTATTCCCCCCCCCCCAACTGGCTGAGGCTGCCAATGATGAGCATGTACCTGTACATTCAATGATCCACTACTCAGTGGTAAGATAGATTGAAACTCAATGAATTGATGGAACTTTGTACCAACTTGTCACAAAGAGTTCTTGACTTAGAGAACATAAAGACCTCTCAAGCTGCATAGATTACTAAATTAAAGGAGAGGGTCAAGAAGCTAGAAAGGAGGAATAAGTCAAGAACTCCACGGCTTAAAAGGTTAAGGAAGGTTGGTAGAACACAAGAATAGAATCCTCTGAAGATGAAGTATGGGTGCTCATGAGTATGCCTCCAAACGAGGAGAAGAAAATTGCTGATTTGGAATGCTGATGCAGAGTTTACTATTGGTTGATGAGGGCTCAGGAGAATAAGATGATAATTTAATGTTTGTATACATGAGGTTATTATGAAGATGAACGTTAAGGTTGAAAGGTGTTAGTACTGCTGAAATACTACCGGCCAGTGCTACAACAACAACTGTTGATGAGTTGAATTTGGCTCAGACCTTAATAGAAATCAAAGCAGCTAAACCCAAGGCTGTTACAACTACTGCTACAACAACTACAACTGCTGTTACAAGACCCAAGGCTAGAGGGGTTGTAGTTAAGGAGCCAAGTGAATTTACAACAAAAACATCATAAGCATCACAACTTACACAGGCTAAAGACAAAGGCAAGAGAAAAATGGTTGAACTTGAAAAGCCTTTGAAAAAGAAAGATCAAATTTTGGTAGATGAAGAAATTGCTCAAAGACTTCAAGAAGAATTGCAAGCTGAATTAGAAGAAGTGGAAAGGCTGGCAAGACATAAAAAAAGAAAATGAGGGTAACTTAAAATTTCATGATAATACTCAAGCTATATAAAGAAGATTAAGAGGTTTGCTCCAGAGATTACAAGCAGAAAACCTGGTGAGTTATTTGACCATTAAAGAGAAGATCAAAACTGTTTGTAGAGCTCATGGACAAAAGGAAGAAGCACTTTGCAAAGCTTAAGAAAAGAAAACTAGAAGAAACCATCAACAAAAGCCTAAAAGAGAATCAAATTGTACATATTTGAAAAAATGTGGCTAATTACAATCATAGTCAGTCTTGAAAGAACAAATTTTTGTAAGAAATATCCAATGTTATTTGACAATACTATGAAGTGGGTAGATTTATTTGTTCCTATGGATACAGAGGTTGTAGAAGGAAGTAAAAGTAGACAGAAGAAGTTCTAAAAACAGGAGAAGAACGTGAGACTGATAATCAAAGAAGCGACAAAGATAGATAGAATGTAGAGCTGAAGTGCATGAAGCTAAAATAAAAAAGCTTATGGAGATAGTTTCCTGATGACAAAGTAAAATAGATGCTATACCACTAGCCACTAAGTCCCCAATCACTGATGACTGGAAAAATCATCCATTGAAGGAAAGATGAATACTTTCAAATCTATCCAGAGCTAATGGAAGATTCACGGAGGTATTCATCAATGATTAGGATCTTCAGAACATTGACAAGAAAGGACCTAAAAACACTTGGAAGTTGGTTAAAGCTGAAACCATGGGAATATAAGCCAGATGAGGCATCTGAAAGAGTGTAATGAGTGTGATATAAAGTGATGTTTTGAACCTGATGTAGAAAGTAAAGTACAGAGAAATCTCATGTTACAATTTGATAGTTGGAAAGCTATATATCTTCAATTGGAGTACATTTTGTAATTTCAAATCTGCATATCTTTTATGCTGGTAGAGAAAAAGTATCCTCTTACACCTGCAACAATCACAAAAATGCTCAACAAGAAGCTTCAAACTAACATTGCGGAATAGAATGTGCATCAACATCTGAAAACCCATTGACAAAAACAGGTCAAGAATCCTGGAAGTGTTTGAATGCATCCTCCTGGTGATGGTGAAGACTTTTAATGAAGAAACTTAGATTGCAAAAGAAGAATATCAAGTTAAGGGAGAATTTGTTGGGAATCTAAAAGCTTCTTGATGCTGTTGAAAGTAACTGCTATAAGTTAGTGCTGCTGGAATAAAAGTTAAATGTTGCCACTACAACTTCTGAATGATTACAACTGCTAGAAAGAGTTTCTACAGTCAGAAGAGATAAAGACAAGAAAAGGATTAAGATAAATTATTATCAAGATTACTACGGGATAATATGAGATACTTTTGTAAAAAGATACGTATAAGTTATTTTTTTAGAAGATCGTGATAATTAGAAAAATATTATAAAGCCTGTAACTCCTGGTGTATAAAAAGAGTTCTATGTATACAGTTAATGTAAAGAAACAATCAATACACAGTCATACGTTTTGATATATAGCTCAAAAGTTGTAAACCAAGTACTACACAGAGTACTCCGTATATTATAATAATATTGGAGCTTTTTAGTGATATCATTGTTTATACAATTTACTATTTCGTTAATATTCTTCTAAGTATTAAAGAGTAGATTCCGCATACTCTTTAGTATTCACAAAGTTTCTACCATAGTTGTTTTGGATTTATCCAGAGTAACTTAACCTTTACAAGCTAAGGAATCGATCTTAAGTTGGGATCAACAACTTTCATCAAGAACAATAATAAAAATCATCCTTGAAGAAACTCATGATTCTTTCATATTTTTCACATCATCATTGACGCGAGATGGTCCAACCAGTCATGCCAATTAATACACCAAAATTTAGCTCATAAACTTATACTTTCTAACCACATATGCTTCAAGTGCACCTTTTATATATAAAAGTCGAATAATATGGAGAGCTCACATATTTTCAATAAGCTTTTTTATATCTTTCACACACAGTTTAATATAATATTCGCATTAACATATAACAATAGCAAATAATAAAACATAATAAAGACTAATAAAGTATGCCATCAATCAGTTAATCAAGTACCTTATAAACAAATAAAATCACATATATATAAGAAACTAAATGGCATAAAAATTTTTTATCATCCAATACATAGTTTTTATTTTTTTTATACTTAATAACTCAATTATTCTTTGTAAATCATCACAACAATGTTGCAAACTTCAAAATAATTTCAGATTATATTTTCTCATTTGTTCATAATCAGACAATACACGAAAATACATTCACACTGATAACGTATAACACCTTTACTTTTTATATTTTCAATCGTAGTTCGTATATTAATTGGACATGCACAACTATACTTTAGCAGAAACTCATATTTATGATTTATCGGCTGTAAGAGATATTAATTCAGCATTTTAGCAGCTTTTAATTTTAACAATTAATTATAGACGTAGTTTATCTTCACAAAATATCAACAAAGAATTTATCACATGGTCATGTATACCAAGTGAGACTTAAAAACTTTGGTGGTTATCAAGTTTTGGTGTGGTATATACATAATTTTGTTTTTGTAAATAGAAGACATATATTATCCGAAACTGTTTATGCATGTCATATAATATACTCCCTCCGTCCCATATTAAGTGTCCACAATGTAATCTTTATGGCGATGAGAACACACAATGAGAATGATCTTTTTAATCCATGATGACAGTATATCAACTCTAGTTTGATTACTAAGCCAGAAACAATCTTACAAATTTGATACATATTAATCTAGCATTTAAATCATAAAGATAATCGTTTCGAGTGCTTTCTAATCTCTATATCAACTTTTGCAAAATCGGGTATGCTTTTAAAGTTAAGAAACAAATCATATTTCTAAAACCGTAAAGATTAACATAGTTAACAAAAGTTTAAAACTTTATGCTTAGCAATCAAGCTCTCATATATATACAAAAAAACATGTTCATAATTGTAACCATGTCCTTATATCAAATATAGACATGGTCGTCATTCACTTTCATGAACTTTTTATTAAAATATCACTCAATGGTATCACAAGTATGCAAATCAGTCTTAAACACCAAAGTGGCATATTATGACATCATTTACTTTGCTGAAATCAATAATTAATGATTGTGAGGTTTAGAGTTAATATATCTTACTCGTTTGAAGCACTGTAATACATGTTTTTCATATAAAATAGCTATAGCAGAAATGTAGTTCATTTATATCGTTTTATAGTTTAAAGTTAAACCTCATATTTAATACAGTAACAATTTATGTACAACACAATGTATTCTAACCATTGATATTATGATATGATACTCTTAGAGTCTTAGACATAGACATCTTTATTTCAAAGATGAGAAACCATGGTTCTTGCAACCTTATTCAACGAAAGTGAACAAAGACACTTTCGTTTATTTATTACTAACATATTCTTGCAGGAATTCTCGACGGTAGCAGCTGATGGCAAGAGACATGTCAATTCACAACCCCATGCTCACACTTAATATTCCTAATCAAAGACATCATGATAACTGAAAGACCTACAACACAGCTTCCACAACTCTGGTGCGTACTATCATGATCCATAAAAATGTGAGCATGCCGGTTCGAAGGTCACAACATTACATGGAGACAATACCACAACAAGGATGATTAAGAGATTTACTATGGCTGATGATCTCAAAGAAATCTCAAAGATCACACAAGTCAAAGGAACTAAGCTCAAAGATCACTACATTATGTACAAAGAAATCAATGCATGAAGAATCAAAGACTACGAGCTGAACACAAGATCAACATTACAGAGCTTAATTTAGTATTTTCTGGGGTGACCTCCCTTAGGGGGAGATTGTTAGATATTAGAAAAAGACTCGGTCACCCCGTGTATTTTACCGTTTATTGTTGCTCGTAGTTAAGTAGTTAATGTATAACATTCGGTAATGGGCCGGGTATTAAACCCAACGTGTAAGCCCACTACTAAGGCCTTATGGCCGGTTTTGTTGTTACTATATAAGCCTCTTCCATGCCATGGAAGAGGTGGGTTAGTCATTTACATAATACAAGTTCATTTTCTCTCACTAGAAAGTTCTCTCTCACTTTCTCTCTCTAGAACTTGGCTAATCCACTAGTCATTCGATTGTGTTATGATTTCCAATATCCTACAATTGGTATCAGAGCACATGGGATGATTAGCTAGATTGTGTGTGCGTTTTCTTGGTTGATTTTTTGCATTCTCTTGTATCAGCTCTGTTCCTGCTCTCTTTTCTCTGCCTTCCACCAACTTTGTTCTAAAGTCTTCAAATGTATTTACCCTTTTAAATGATCTATCAAACATCTCTTGGATAGAATCAAACCCTTTCAACTTCAAATCTTGGAGCTTGTATCCTTCCATGTTCTTTAGGTAAGTACACATTATCTTTCTCTGTTGAGTTTTTGTTGGTGGTTTGTTTCTTTCCCTCTTCTGATCTTTTAGCTGCAAAATGCTTTCTTCTTTTCTCTAAGAGTTGTTGAAATAATGTAGCCTTTTCTTCAACAGATAACTCTTCTTGTTCTTGTGCTTGCAATCTTTCAGCCAATTGATGATCAACATCAATCTTTGCCTGTATATCATCCCATGTTTCAATCAAGGCAATATTGGCTTCTTTTTCTTTTTCAACTTTCTCTCTTGTAAGTCTTTCTTCTTCATCAAATTTAGCTTGTAATTTTAAAGCAGCTTCTTCATCAAGCCTGATTAGATCTTTCTTCTTTATAGGCTTCACAGGTTCTATCAATATCCTTACTTTGTCCTTTGAATGTGTGAAGATATTGTGGTTGTAGATTCACCCAGCTCTTGGATGAACAACCATTTTCTCCTTGGGTTTATACTTTTTATTCCATATGTCTTGACACAAAGAGTAATCTCACACAGTTGTAATTGTAGCAGTAGTTGTTGTAGCAGCACTAACAGTTGTTGCATCACTAATTAGCTTAGCAATGTTAATAACTTCAACTACTTCAACAACATTAACTTCATTATTTACATCTTTAACAACAACTTCTTGTTCTGCAACCAACACTTCCTCACCATCTTAAACATTTACATCAAACATCTTTTCATCCACATTTTGAACACTAACCAGGGTAATTTCTTCATCTGCATCAATAGCATCAATCCTCCCTTGTTTGGATGCATCCTCACCCAAACTTCTCATTAATCAGAAGGAGTACTACCTAGCAGTCAAACCAACTTTGTATAATCCTACAGCCTATGAGTTCTTCTTGACCTATTTTTTTCTTCCAAGCTTCTTGACCCGGCCTTTTCAAAACTAGCAATCTCATTATGTTGAGAGGTCTTGTCTTCTCCAAATTAGGATAACCTGGGACTGGAAACCGTGGATACGGAACCAGAACCGATGGATGCCCAACCAAATTTTTTTTAGAAAAGTAGGAACCGAGAACCAAACCAAATATATTTTTCAGTTCTTGTTCTAGTTCTGGTTCCGGTTCTAGTTCTTTGGGTCTACTCGGATAGGAACCGATATTCTTGAAAAAAAATCCTCATGCACTATTTTTCCCCAATAGTCATAATATTTTTGTTTCATTTTAGACGCCATAATCTTATAAAGTGGTTTTATTGCCACTTAATACGAATATGGGGATTGTTAACAATCAGAATCTCACCAAAAAAACATAAGAGGACAACAGTTCTTAAGGCTGACATATTATGTGTTTTTAACTTTAACTTTTTCATAAATTGAATCCTCCCTTCACATACTCATAATGTTAATTCGGCACCTTCTTCAAGGTCATTACTATAAATTTCAATGTCTAGATCATATAAATAAAATGCATCCTTTAATTCATGGGCGACTTTTAACATCTCATACGTAGAATTCCACCTCGTCACATAATCACTAACCAAAAACCGATCTGTTTTTGATTTGGAATCTACAACACATATTTTAAACTTGGTGCTTCTTTGTGTTGAAAAGTAGGCTACTAGGGTTTTTTTACGGTAATTATAATTTTAGATTAATTTGCCCCAGAATATAAGATATGGACAAAATACATAATTTTAGAATATATCACCCTAAAAGGAGGAGAGATATGAAGTTGCCCCTAATTTAGGATTAATTTCCCTGAATTTAAGTATGGGAAAATTACATAATTTTAGAATAATTGGGTATCCGGTTCTGGAACCGAACCGAACCGACCCAAGAACCAAAAAATCTCAAACTCAAGAATCAGAACCGGAATCGACGGTTCTGGTTCCGGTTCGGTTCTTCTTGGTTCCGGTCCGGTTCTTGGTTCCGATCCGGTTCTTTGGTTCTTTTGCTCATCCCTACTCCAAATCAAGAACCCTGTTTTGTAAAGTGAGTACAAATAGTCATCAATTCATCAAGTTTAAGTCTATCCTCATCACTTCGAAGTGTGTTTACCGTCTTGCAAGCAGTGAATCATTAGAATGTTAGATACACTACACAAACCTAGTTGAGCAAAGATCCCCCATGTTTCTTGGCACCTTGGACCAACCACCTGAAGTAGTTCCTTAGTGACTAGATTCTTAGTGTTTCCTTGGATTTGGGTCTTATTGATGTTAACCAACTATCCTGCTCTACTTCTAAGCTAGAAAGCATCGTGTAGCCCTCACCCAACGGTTACCCAACTCCTTATGGACAAACCTCATCTGTAACATTTTCATAGGATCACTATGCTGAGGTTACCTGAGGTCCATATCATTTAGGCTTCCCCTAGTTTTATGTCTTTTGAGTTGAATAGATGGTTGAAATAACAATCGGTGTGTGAGGGGATCCAGTTGGAATTTGTTGGAACCTTCACCCACATTTGTTGATTGTTTTGGTCAACTATATATTTTTGGAAATAAAGAGTGTTACTCTACCAGACAAAACCTTTGCCCTACTAACCCTTCTCATAGTTCCAAAAAATCTTTAGTGTGAGGAGGGTGGCAATATAAATTCGCTTATGATTGGAATTCCATCAAGTTTTGATAACCCAAAAAATTAACTTGTACAACAAAACCTGGATACATAAAAAATTTGCACGACAAAATTATCCAAGTTTTAAATCATACTTTAAAATAATTTGTAAAAAGTATTTGAATTTTCTAGTAGTTTTAGCTAACAGATAATGGCAGATGCCATAGTAGTACTAAACTCATTCCATGCAGTATTCTTTGGACTTAGACACTGTAAAATAGTATGAATTAGAAATTTCCATTATGGGGAAAAGAATGGTTTATAGAAAGTTAGTTTTTGTGAAATTTTCCCATACCCCACAGTGTAAATTTTCAAAATAGTTAGAATTTGGTAAACACTCAACACCTTCCGCATGTGCTATTGAAGACCCTCTTCTAACAATGCTTCAGTGAAATTATCTTCTTTGCCACTACTAGCATGTATCTGTACTTCCCCATTGTTAGTTATGACCTTGACATAGTATACCAGAATATTCAATGCAAGAAATGTGATATAGTAGGATTGATCGTTTAATGCATGCCTAAGGTTATGCATTTAAAAAATCCACTATTTGTTCAAAAAAAACCCATCACTCTCTGTGGGTTTTTATGACAAAAAGCGACCAATTAAGGGAGTAATCAGCTAAACTTTAAGTCTTCATTTAGTTTGGATTTTGATAATGGATGATAAAATTGAGTTAGGTTGTGTATTATTTGAAAGAAGTAAAATTGATTGTAAAGATTGATGAAACCCTTAATCAAAGTATTTATGAAAATACCCTCAACAGCATTAACTTTCACCCATATATAACCCAGGAGTAGTAAGTTATGCCTACAACAGTAACTTTGAGCACCATCATTAACTCCAATTTCCAAATCTAAATAGAATTTTCCATCATCAATTTAACACTTTTCTTTGCTTTTTCCTGCAAAATTGTTTAGTCCAAAAACCAAGAAAAATACAAGCCAAGCAATTTTTAACAATTATCAAGTATTTATTATTCATAACAGTATTAAGTTATACACTAATAGTAGAAACTCAACAGTCTATTAATATAACCAGCATACTAATTATACTTAACAACAAGAAAACTTTTAAATGACATGAATAATATATAATTCATAACAAAACTCTACAAAAACTAAAGAGATTAAAGACTTTAAAGATTTAGCATTCCAATACTAACAATCAAATATTGAAAATCTATTTACCACAAAAAACTTTTTAAGCAAATCTGCCAACATTCTTATCATATGGATTTTGACCATTTGAATCAATTTTCCTTTTCATTGCAATCTCTAAATAAAATGTTGTCTGATCTTATAAGGCCTTTGTGTTTTTGAAGAAAACATGATTTTTAATTATGCAAATAGTATTGTTATTGTAAATAAAGATTTTGGTATGCATAAAATTGTACCCATAATCAAGTAGTTAATTCTAAACCCAAAGCACTTGTCCATAACAACTTGAAGCAGCCACCTACTCAGCTTCTGTTATGGAATTTGCAACTACTGTCTGTTTCTTGCACTACCATGATATTAATCTACATCCAAAGAATTAACAACCTCTTGTTGTAGACTTTCTATCCAAGCTTGCTCCAACATAATAACTATCAGTGTATGATATCAAATTAAAAGGAGAATCTTTTAGATACCAAAGGCCCAATTTTGGTTGACCTTTTAAGTATCTAAAAATCTTTTTCCACAACATGAATGATGTAAAACCTTTGGATTGACCTGTGGTATCTAGCACAGACCACATCAGACACTGCAAACATGATGTCAGGTCTTAAGATGTAAGTTACATCAATGAACCAATCATATTTCCATACATATGAACATCCACCTTCTTCACCATCTTCATCCTTGAGCCCCATGAGGCTTTGAGTTTCCATTGGTGTGCATGCAGTCCTACTTTCTGAAAACCCAAAAATCTTTAAAAGTTCTCTTCAACATTATTTGTCTTGACTAATAAATATGCCATCCTTTTCTGTTTATTGTAATTCTCAAAAGAATGTAAGTTCTCTCCCATAGAAACTTACAATATTTTCTCATGCATCAACTTCTCAAATGCAATGCATAGCTCCTTGTTTGTTGAACCAAAGATGATATCATCCTTTTTATGGGTTTACAGGAATAAGAAGGATGAAAGAGGTGTTGTAGTTAGAAATAAGGCAAGATTAGTTGCCCAGGGACATAGACAAGAGGAAGGGATAGACTATGATGAGGTTTTTGCTCATGTGGCTAGTTTTGAAGCCATCAGACTTTTTGGCCTTTGCTTCTTATATGGGATTCATAGTTTATCAGATGGATGTGAAAAGTGCCTTTCTGAATGGTACAATTAATGAGGAGGTTTATGTGTCTCAACCTTTAGGCTTTATAGATCCTTAGTTTCCAAAGAAGGTCTACAAGGTTGTAAAGGCTCTGTATGGTTTACATCAACTCGATACGAATTGGGATGCTACTATATCTACTTTCCTCTGAGAAAGTGATACAGAAAAGGAAACCATAGACAAGACCTATTTTATAAAGAGGACAAGAAGGAATCATGCTGGTACAAGTATACGTGGATGATATTATTATTGGTTCTACAAAGAAGTCTTGGTGTGATGAGTTTGAGGCATTAATGAAGAGCAGGTTCCAGATGAGTTCTATGGGTGAACTCACCTTCTTTCTTGGATTACAGGTCAAGCAGAAAGAAGATGGAATTTCATAAGTTTCCCCCCAAAAAAAGGGAAAATTTAAAAAAAAAAAAATATGTTGCCAAGAGATCTGAAGAAGTTTGATTTTATGAGTTGAAAAGACCGGCCTAGTACATAACCAGATGGAACTCGAACCTTTGGTCAAGATGAAGAAGCGCTGATGTGGAAGTACATCTTTATAGATCCATATATATTTCTTAATGTACTTAGACTGTTCTAGACCTGTATCTGTTTGCATCTGTGCATGTTCTAGGTTTCAGGTCACTCCAAAGACTTCACATCTTCATGATGTGAAAAGGATTTTTAGGTATCTCAAAGGCAAACCAAAATTGGGTCTTTAGTATCCTAGAGTGTCAGCCTTTGACCTAGAAGCCTACTCAGATAGTGACTATGCTGCGCAAATCTTGACAGGAAATTCCACAACAGGAGTTATTAATTTCTTGCAGAACTTATTTCATGGCAGTGCAAGAAGCAAATAATTGTGGCTACTTCTACTACAAAGGCAGAGGATGTTGTTGCTGCCAACTACTGTGGGCAAGTATTGTGGATTCAAAACCAAATGTTATACTATGGGTTTAACTTTTTAAACACAAAGATCTACATTGATAATGAAAGCACATGAATATAATGTGCAGCTATAGTAAAGAATCAGTGTTTCACTTCCAAACCCAAGCAAATGAGAAAGGCACCATTTTCATAGATGCTTATGAGAAGAAACGTATTCCAAGTGCCTGAAGATTCATACTAATGACAATGTGGCTGATCTTCTTTTAACTAAAGCTTTTGATGTTGCATGGTGGGGAGGGGGGGTTTAATTTCTTGATTGTTAACATGAAATGCTCAACGATAGTTTGCATTAGTCATTAGAGGCAGATGGGTAAAATTAAAGAGTTGTAGTACCAATTTGTAGATGTTTTTTTGCTTAGTAGAAGGGTTATGGTTGATATGCGAATTATTAGGGATTCATATTTCTTTGGGAATGAGATTGAGGTCTACATATGGTACTTAATTAGTTTTGGTGCTAGTCAGTTTTGGTTACTACAAGTAAGTACAAAGTTAAGTAACTCACTCTTCTTTAGCCACTAAAGCCAAGCTAAAACTTAGTACTGCCAGGAAAACCTTAGTACTGTTAAGTTACCCTTAGAAACAGGGGAGATAGGGATGAAAAGTGTAAAATTGGGTTTCTTCACCACTGGGTTTACTCACCTAATCTCTCTCCCATGCTCCCTACAACAAACCCAAATCCCTTTAATCACCGATGATCATCAATTACACCTCCATGGTTGCTCTCGTATCTTGCCCTAAGCATAATATGGTTGCTTGTTTGGAGAAAACTAAACATAATGCTCAATTCCATGAGATAGTGGACTTCCTTACATGAAGCTCGATTTGCTACTCTCTCACTGTAAGTCCACTGGCTCTACTTCCCTTATTGAAACCTTTTGGAACACTGCTACTAACTTCCAAAATTGCATGATGATATTACATTAAAGCAAAAGTTGCAGGCAAAGAACATATCAATTTCTGAAGCATCTATTAACGAATCTTGGCTATTTAAGGATGTGATAGGGAATTGATTGTCTCACAAATCAAGAGATTTATGAAAACCTTCAATTGGTGGGGTATAAGGGATTTCTTACAATTCTTACTTTTCAAAAAGCTCTCTTCTCCCCATAATGGAGGTACCTAATTCATACCCTAATTCACCGCCTTAGTTCAAAAAGTACTTTTTGGGATCAATTTCCCATAAATATTGCATCTGTACTGATTTGCTTAGCTACAGATAGAAAATTTATTTTTTCTAAAATGATTTTTGAGGGTATGCTTAGGAACTTGGATGCTAAGAAGAAATTTTTAATGTATCCAAGATTTGTTCCATGTTTTTAAATAATCCACCTTCAAAACCCTAAACTGCCCATTTGGATAGACCTTCCAATACCAAGTCCTTAACCAAAAAGGTTTACACAATATGGCAAAGCCAGGACAACACTTTTTAGGCATGTAACACCTTTATTTCCTAATATGTTGGCTCAAGTAGTAGTAGATGAGGGTGAAGGTTCAGAACAACCAACACCCTCTCCTACTCAACCTAGTATAGGAGACCAACCCCCTATGACTGAATCATCATATAGTCCTGACACTACCCAACACCCTAGGGTAAACTTAGAGGGCACTGGTGGAAGTCAAGGGGATCATGTTTAGAAATCCCCTGATAGTCCTCTTCAGGTGGTCACACATCTGACAAAGCTGAGGGTGGCTTAAACCTAGAGGAGTTATCTGTTTTTGCACTAACTTGTCAAACCCGGTTCTTGCTTTGGAGACTTCCAAGGGTGCTCAGGCTGCAAAGATCCTTAAATTGAAGACTAGAATCAAGAAGCTGAAGAGGAAGTGCCAGCCAGTAATCTCACACCATAAGGCATGGTTAAGGAGTGTGTCTAGGTTATCTATGAAGAAAAAGTTAGGTAAGAAGGAGTCTGTATCCAAACAGGGGAGGAAAAATGCCAAATCAGGACCAAAGTTGGATGACAGTGCCTTTGATGATCTTGATGCTGATTTAGCTCATGGTATGGACGACATGGAAACAGAGGAAGCTGTGAATGAGGGGAGGCAAAGCAATGAGACTGAGGAACTTAATTTGGATGCTGATACTGAAGTAATTGCTGAGGACAAGGGAAGTGGAGAAAAGTGAGGTAGCACAGTTAGTACTGCTAGGCCAGAGGTTAGTACTGCTAGGCCAGATGTTGGTACTTCTAGGCAAGAAATTGGTACTGCTGATCCAACAACTCCTCCAACAACCACAACAATCTTTGATGATGAAGAGATGACCCTTGCAGACACCTTGGTTAAGATGAAAGATAACAAAGCTAAAGGTGTTGTCTTCAAAGAAACAGAAGGAATAAGTTAGACTGCAAGATCAGTCTTAACCCTGAATCATTCCATCCATTGACTAGAAGTGATTTTGATGTTGCTCAGGTTGCTAGAGATGAAAAGGTTGCCAGACAGTTAGAAGTAGAGTTGCAAGCAGAGGTAGAAAGGGAAAGATAAAGAGAAGAACAAGCATCTTTGGATTACATAACAAATTTGTATGATGAAGATCAAGCAAGAATAGATGCACTAGCAGCCAGATTGACTCATGAAGAACATGAGAAGTACACTGTGGATGAAAGATCAAAGCTATTAGCAGAATTCTTTGAAAGAAGAAAGAAGCAACTAGCAGAAGAAAGAGCTGATGCTATTATGAACAAACCTCCAACAAGAACTTAACTGAGAAGTCTGATGATGACCTATCTTAAACATACTGGTAGATTTAAACATAGTCAGTGGAACAAAAGGACTCTTGAAGAGATTAAGGCCCTATACATCAAAGAACAAGAAAGTGCTATAAACTTTGTGCCTATTGTGTCTGAGGAGGATGAAAGATTGATTCAGAAGATGAATAAAAAGGCAGCTGGTGTACATGTGGAGAAGGTTCTTGAACAACCTAATAGTACTAAGGTGGAAGTTAAGAAAGAAGCAGCTGAGCATGGTACCAGGAAAACACCTGGTAAAGTATTAAGGATGAAAGCAAGAAAGAAGGCAAGGAAGCCAACACATGCTGATAGTGATAATGAACATAATTATAAAAAGGATGAAAAGAACAAGAAAGATGCAGTAGAAAGCAGTGAGAAAGGTATAGATGCTTCAAAGAAGAGAAAAGGAGGTCCAAGAATGAAAAGACAGTCTAAGAGAAAGAAGACAGATTTTGACCTTGAAGAAGAAGAGCATCTAAAGACTTTTCTGAAGATTGTTCCAGATGAAGAAGGCATAATAGATTTTGAAGTCCTGGAGAAGAGATTTCCAATCATTAACTGGGAATCAAAATTCTATTATTTTGACATACATGGAGAAGAGTGCATCTACTACAGGATCTTTAGATCTGATGGAAGTTCTAGATGGATTAAAACTTTTTCTGAGATGGTCACAAGGTTTGATAGATTGGATCTTGTGCACTTATATAATCTGGTGATGCAGAGGTTTGAAACAACTACACCAGAAGGTGTAGATCTAGTTCTTTGGGGGAGATTTAAGGACAATGTTTGAGGCAAATGCAGAAGATGAACTCTGGCAGAATCAAGAAGGATGGAATCTTAAGAGCTGGGATTTCTATGAAAATTATGGGGTTCATACTTTGACACTACAAGATGGTACTAAGATTCATATGCTTGCAGAGAGGAGATACCCACTCACAAAGGAAACACTTGAGAGGATGGTGTCTTTGAAGTTGATAGCTGAGTCTGCAAGTGATAGTGCTTATGATCTGCTTAGATTCATTCAAAAGCAGATTGATGAAGCTGGAAGCCATGATGGAGGAGAGAAGGATCTTTAAGTGTTGGTTTCATCACCACACAATAAATGGTCATCAGTTTACCATGTCTAACAGACATCAAGAACTGGCTAGTCCAGAGCAAACGGCTTCTGGTAAAGACTTCTCAAATCCGTTAATGGCTGATAGTTTGCCAAAAACTATATGGTTCTTAACTCACCATGCTTCACAGTAAAGAGTTGGCTAGTCCAAAGCAAACGGCTCTTGGTAAAGACTTCTCAAATCCGTTGATAGTTGATAGTTTACTCAAAACTATATGGTTATCAATGCACCATGTTCTGAGTTGCTGAGATGCTGTGATGATGACAAAGACTAAAAGCTAAAGATTTCAAGATTACGAAATAACAAAAGAGCTCAAGTTCATCAAAGAAAAGATTAAAGAGTAGCAGTGTGTTTGAATACATCCTCCAGGTGTTCAAGAAGCTTAAACTGAAGAAACATGAAGGTTAACAAGTGAACATCATGTTTAGGGGAGGATTGTTAGGAATTATGTTTTCCCGGGTTAGTACTGTTAGTGTTAGTTAGTTAGTACTGCTAGTATATCTGTTAGTACTGGTAGTAAAGTTAGTACTGTCAGTAGTAAAGTTAGTACTGCTAGCATATATAGTTAGTATTGCTTAAGTGATATGTTTTCTTGAGGTATATAGGAATAGATATGCATGATCACTTAACGCATTTTGTAAGCCGATTAGGGTTTCCTTGATGTATAAAAGGAACCCTGCGACACTAATTAGAAATAAGAGTTTTCACAAATATTCATAGTTAGTAATCTGTAACCTAGCAGATTAATAGTAATCAAAGTTCTGTTTTATTCATTGTTCTTCTTTGGCAATATAAGTTAGTTTCCGCATAACTCATATTGTTCATAGTCTTTCAAAGACAAATGCAAATACAAGAGGAGGAGAAAACCTAACCTGTGACTAAAAGCGCACGGTCGAACGAAAAACAAACAAACGGAAGAAGAGCTGGATGAATAAGAGTAAAAAAGATGAGGGAAAGCACAGTGAAAAACTAAAAGAAAAACAGTGAAAGTGAGAAAGTATTTATACTAACCCGTGAAGGAAAAACCCACAAACGCTAAGATTGAGACACGTGTCCACACCTCTCATCGAACGGGGGAAATAAGGAAAGATAAACAGTTGCGACGATCTGCATGCCTGACACAACGTCACATCAACCAAAAAATCATGTGGCTAAGAACAAGCCACGTCGCCTAGAGCTACCTACCAAGAAGCGTACGAGGGACGCACACGATGCCGCTGACCGCCAACAACTAAGCGGATTTAAGTCTAGTAACATCCTCCGCACGCACGGAAGACACACTAGACTGGGGGGACATGATGACGTATAGTGTCAACCGGGCCGCACAATAAGTAATGGGCTCAAGCCTAACACCCGAAAGGATCCAGAACGGACAAGCAGCGACCGCTCAACGATAACTATGACTGGCACACGGCCGCAAAGAGCATGAGCCCCGCAGCCCTACAAGGATCATAATCCACACACAGCGGCAAGGAGCGACAAATGGTCACCCGTGACCAAACCAAAAAGAGTAAGAGGCAGAGCATGGGACATCGGGGAAGAACGTCAACGTCCCTAATAGGGATAACAAACGATGATAACGATAACCTAAGCAAATACCCTACAAAAAGGTGGCAGCATCACCGACGTTGACCTCACAGCAACAACCTTATTATCCACTGGGTAATAGGGTGAACCTCGCCCCGTGACCCATGCATCTAACAGCGACACTCCCCTATATAAGAAGTCGTCCAAACACTTCTAACGGTATGACTTCCGCTATTATTACACACATACCACTTATAACCAATGTTTACTATCACCCGAGCTTAATCGCGGGATCCCCCTCCCGCGGTAAGGCTAACGGTGTTACCTTTCTTAGCAGGAAGTCCCCAATTGCATTCACTTAGTATAATTACTGCGGGGAGCGGATTTTCAAAATAATACCCTCAAAATCACAATTTTACCCCTTTAAAAATCCTATAAATACCCCCTTTTTATTTCATACTTCACACACACTTTCAATACATCTTCTACTTCACATTTCTCTACTTCTCTATTTTTTTCACTAAAAAAAAATGAATCCCAATCCCAACCCCAACCTACCAAATTAGATTTCCGGTATGCTTAACGACCCAACCAACCAAATTTCGGGGTTGTCTTCGAATCTGGGCTCCTCCACTCAACCGGCATTCAACCAAATGCCTTACTATCCCAATCCAAATTACCAACCTCAATTTACTAACCAAGAAGAATTGTTGATGTTTCAACAATTTAAAATGCAACAAATGCACCAACAACAACCACAACAATTACCAAACCAATTCACCACTTCCCAACCACATTCCGAGCAACAATCGCGCCACCTTGAAGTCGAAGATACCGAAGATGAAGACGAGCCGGTTTTGACCCCGACGTCGAAGCCTAGCCGCGACGGCCGTTTGAAGTCGAAGGCAAAAAAAAACAAAGAAAAAGACCGCTGACTTTGAGAAAGACAACAAATAATTCGTAATGCTAGGACTCAGATGAGGAGTTTTGCTTTTGCTGAATGTTTCATTCCAAGTTTCCGAGGATCCAACAACGGTGTGATCAAAAGCGAGATTACGTTTTTGTAACAAAATCCAAAATGTGTACAATACGGAAGCGAAGAAAAAACTTCACGGAGTGTACCAAAACAAGTTTACGGGTAATTTGGACTCAAATGAATGCCTCGTTCTCATTTAATCAATTGGTGCTAGAAACCGCGGTTCATAGGGGGAGAATGAATGATGATCATATTTCGAAGGTCATACGTTGTATGATGCAACCGTGAGGGGTGATTTAACACCGAGTTTTTTTTTTTTCTTGGCTTTTTTTTGAAAGGCAAATCACAAATGGACTAACCCCGATTCGACATTGCAAAGAAAAATCGTTTCTTTTGGGCACCGACAGGAAAACCGAGCATTTTGAGATGATGAATTGCCTCGACCGACCCGGATGCAACGACTTGCTAAAAGTCAAGAACGAACGGTTCAAACTCGACACCGCTAGCTCTAACAGCTCCATTCAAACCTGGTCCGAGGCATCAATAATTCATGCGAACAATACGATTAACCAGCAAAGGCCAAAATGACCGTGCTCGAGAGAGAGAGAGTGAAGACCGAAGGCGGTTGATCCAAATCTATGTAATGTATGTTTGGTTGGGTGGATGATTGACACAAAGGAATTTGCGGAGTTACAAGCGTGTTGCGCGACCGACGCCGCTATCATCAACGCCCAAAAAGCAAGAATCCGAGCGCATATCCACCACCTCAAATTATCCGGCGCAGCCAAATTTTATGATTATTTTAATTCTATGCATTTTTCATTTTATGACTTTTAATTTTATGTTTTTTTATGGTATTTGTGTTTTTTAATGTAAGGGTTTTTAATTCAATGAATTTTTATTTTTAGTTTTATAAATAAGTGTATTTTAAATAAATATGAAAAAAAAATTAAAAAAAATGTTATGGCACCAGAATTCTGGTGCCAAACCACTCCCACTGAATCTGGGTGTCATGGCATTTCTGGTGCCAAACTCCATTTTGCTGACGTGGCACCACTTTTGAGTTTGAACCATTAGTTTGATCACCACGACTCCCTGTGTCTCGTTACACACTACTACTAAGAACAAGTACTTACGATTACACCCGACTTATCGCGGATCCCCCTCCCGCGGTAAGGCTAACGGTGTTACTTTTCTTAGCAGGAAGTCCCCAAATGCATTCACTTAGTACAATTACTATACAAAATTTCGAGCTTATACTCCCGCTGTAAGCACGTTACTCTCTGCTAGCCATACCACACTAATTTTGTACTAATACATACTTTTCGTAACAAAAACATTACCGATGACTTAATTTTCATGTTAAGGGTGGCCGCATCCTTTCTTGGTTTGTAAAATGTGTCTTATTAATTGTATTTTTCAAAAATAGTATTCTTGCTCTATATGCAGTATAAATATGTAGTAACATATCTGTCGAAACTTTTAATAATGATGGTATGGTTAGGGGGTAATTTGATTTCCAAACATAAACGGATAAGAAATGTCAAAATATGACTTTATACAAGTGGGGCCATGATTAAGACTTTGGGCTTGTCTATGAGTATAAATGCTGATAATATATTTTTCATGCACAATTTTCAAAATCTGACAAGCAGAGAAAGTAGCTTTTATTCTTTCACTTTCTCCTTTTACTTTTCTTTTTCATATTTTTCAAACTTATTTATCACCACCGTTTATTTACCAGGCCAACATCCCACCAGTCGCCACACCTCCGGCAAACACCAGTACTACAACCGTCATCGTACCTGCGGCCACCACCACTTGTAAAGAAGAGGGTGTTTCGTACCTCCAGTCACCGGCATGGCCCCTCTGGTCAACACCACAGTCGTCGTTCTTCTACCCAAACCACCATCTCCGCCACCTCGGGACAAAACTGGTTATTTAGATCTGCGTTTTTAGTATGTATGAGTTCGGATTTGTGTTTGGATTTAGATCTACGTTTCTAGAATACAAAACACTAAACAAGCATGATATAATTTCAGATCTACAAAAAAATGAATAGTAAAGATGGTATTCTCATGTATTATCTTTATAAAATAATCATATAAAAATAGTAATCATGATTCTATGTTTATAAAAGATAGATGCTTGGATCTGATGGTAACATCGACGGGGATTTTTCCGGCGTTGGTGAAGTTCTCCGGTCATTGTACATGGTGGTGGCGGTGGTTCTGAGATTTTGATGACTGGTGGCCAAAAGGATTTATGTGTGAGAGAAAGTAATAGAAAGAATTTATGTGAGAGAGAAAGTAATAAAGAGGTTCATAAAGTAGGAAAAATGACCAGTACAATTCTTAATACTTGCCTAGTCTAAACATTACTTTTCTTGTAACCCGTTTTTTTCACTGCTTTGTACGGAGTATATGTTAAAGTAAGTCAATGGTGTGTGCTGGTGTGGGAACACAAGGTTGGTGGTGTCAAAACCCACTGACCCTTGTCTAAAACCGTGTAAAAAACACCCACAAGACGCAACACGACAACGTAGAGCAAACGCCGGACTTCTTCTGATGGAGTAAAAAATGAACCGAATCTTGAACTTCAAGATTTGAGCATCGTCTCCTTTAATTTGCATAATTAATTCAAATCCTAGAAAATAATATTCACCTTCTATCTCACTTTATCTTGTAAAAGTATTTCTTGGACTTTGAGCATCACGTTTTCACGTTCCAAATTAACCAACTTTTTTCACACTTAAAGAAAATTTACGGAGCTAGCACTATCCGTGAACTATAACTACTTTTCATGTTTCTTTTATCACATCAGTTTTTTCTCTCCAACGACCTACATACGACTTTTTATCGCTATAAAACGACTTACACTACAAAAAACATACATCACATCATTTGAGTTTTGGTATATTTTTTAGTTACCCAAACACATACACGACGTTGGTCGTGATCTCGACCGAAATATCAATCTCTCTCCGACGACCCTCATACCCACTACAAGGACGACCCACAAGGACTTTTTGGTCGACCGATGCTATAGTGGGTAGCCATCTATTTGCAGACTAGCATATAAACCAACGCTCGTTTGATTTAACGGGGCAAGTTGTTGACGAGCCAAATAGTATGAGTTCGTGTCATAAATGACACACATTTAGAGTGCTCGTTTGATCTAACAGTTTATAAACACGAGATCTCATTTTCAAACCTCACTTGATACATCATACAATGGATGACGAAAAACGCAGTATGAAATGGTCAACTAAATACCTCCGTTAAAAAGTGTACATTTTTGTCCAAGACTCGTCCTAGCCAAATAATCCGAACAAGCAAAACCTCGTATCTTCGTTCGATCTAGAAGTTTTAGATTGTTGCTAAAATAACCGTTATGTACATATATTATCTTAGCACGACATGTTTTAATATAATCTTTTACACTGTCAATAATTTATTGATAACCGTTGTGTGTGTTTAAGTGTATGTGAGAGAGAAGTGGGCACATGGCTACACATGGGTACACACATTCATGGATTAACAGTGCCTGTAAGTTGTGACTATTATGTACAAGACAGTCAATCATAGACAATGTTATGCACCCATCCACTTCATCCTTCAATTATGTATACCATACAATATGGGTCCGTTTTCGTAAAAGCATCTATAGCTGGCCACTTTTAACCACCTAAATAATACTTCTATACCAACATCTTTAAATACACATTCTATTTTACGTACTTTATAGTCTTTCCTAATAAACCCAAAATGATTTCAGCAAGATGATCAGATTAATCATATAAGTGATCCGGTATTGTAGGATATGAACTGTTGTAAGTATTTGCTACCTACCTTGTTGTCTAATTAAACTACTTTTTTAAAAATGATTTAGTTGGAATCAAGCATGATTTTTTTAAACTTTTTTATGGTAATAAAGAAAAAGGCTTCTTACCTTAGCATTTATGATTATTTCATCTATGACAGCTATGTACCAGAGTACAAGAAGACATTAGACAACCCATTATCTAAGATCCTAATGTAAGAACAAAAGACAAATAAAAAGAACAGAAGAAGCAGAAGTATATTGATTTTCACCTGAAAAATGTTTAAGTCTGGAAGATGGAAGAGCCAAAACAGCAAGATCAAAGTCATGTTTCAACTGCAGTTTCACGCAACACAGGTAATGTAATGTAGCCGTCATATAAGCAAAATTATGAAATGAGGCACTTTCGATTAAAAGTTTTTGTTGTTACTTGTCAAGAATCAGTCATATTATAAATCACTAAAGTTACACCATGAAAAGCACAATGTGTATAAAATGATCCAGGAATTTCATATATCCAAAATGTGTATTAACATTTTTCTATATCTAAATATCCTAAAATTCGGTATCCAAAAATCTGAATTTTTGAAAAACTTATATTTGAGTTCCGAAAGCGACCAATAGGATTTTTCAATTTTTGAACAATTCTGATCAAATTTTCGGAGATGTTTCAACTGCAGTTTCAAGCCACTTAGGTATTGTAATGCAATGTAATGTGATGAATCAATTACAGTTTTTTATATCAAGAACTATATAGCTATGTCAATGGGAGCTTAATATGATTTGGATTGCATTTTGGGATTGGTTATCTGAGTATTGCATTTGCATAACGCCAATGATGAGAACGTTGTGTTTGGCAATTATCAGCAATAAGTTATTATCGGTGAAAAACACAGTTTTGAAATGCATAATATGTTTTGTAAAGGCAATCCCAAACACCCCCTTATTGAAATCTAGTGAAGCAATTATGATTTATTTTTTTAATTCAAACTTTACCTTGGTGTGATCATTCATCATTGTAGGTGCCAAAGCTGAAAGGAAAAGGTCTGATGATAGCTTTGATTCCCGCAGAAACTGGGAAGCCGATAGCAAGACTCGAGAAAGCTCCAGTTGTTGATGGAACTTGTACATGGGCAGACCCTATTTATGAAATGGTTAAATTGGTTAAGAATCAGAAAACAGAAACATATAAAGAGAAAATATATTACTTCAATGTGCAAACGGTAATAGTAGCTACAAGTTTTATGTCATTTTCAGTGAATTTATCGATAGTGTTGTGTAATGCTGTATGTGTTCTCACAGGGATCGTCAAAATCAGGGTTCGTAGGAGAGGTTGGAGTTGATTTTGCTACTTTTGTAGAGTCAACTGAACCTTTTCAACTTTCTTTGCCACTTACAACTTCAGACACTGGTGCGATTCTACATGTAAGTTCTCTTTTTTGAGTAATTGGCCCGCTTAATTGGATCACAATGCTAAAATGTTGTCAACTTTTACTAATGCTTATAACATGGGACAGGTTTTCATTCAGAAGATGCAACGAACAGATGACATGAGGTATAAGAAGTGTAATTAATCAATCCAATATCCATTTTTGTTATTATTTCAATGGTAAAGTTAAGTAATTTTGGGGTGGTTTCAGAGAGTTCGAAGAGAACGAGTCTCCACAGTCTGAATCAGTCAAATCGAAGAGCGATAATGGGAACATACATGATTTTGCAGAAGTAAGATACAATATCAGCTGCATTTTCCTACTATTTCTTTATATGCAGAACCCAAAATACTTGGATCTTATTTTTATGCTTAATCAGGATGTCTACTTACAAAGAGTAGACTCGGAGAACAGCAAAGATTCTAAATCGGAGAATAATCCTAATTTCCAGGAGCAAGCAACTGTGAAAAAGAAATCAAAGCCTCTAAATAAGAAGGTCGACAAGCAAAGGTCAAGTAATGATTGGTCTCTGGGCTCTCTTTCAGATAGAAGTATGGCTGATTTATTGAATAGCCCGGAGCAGAATTACACTGAAGCATCAAAAAATGCAGTGGAAGTGTTAAAAAGTGACGTTTCCAGGTTGGAAAGACAAGCAGAATTATCAGAGCTGGAGTTAGAGTCTCTTCGTAAGCAGATACTAAAGGAGAACAAAAGAGGACAAGATCTGTGTAGAAAAATTGATGAACTGAGGGAGGAGAAAGAAGCCCTTGAAACAGAATGTGATCAACTCAAATCGTCACAAAAACGCAATTACAACGCAGTTTCTAATCCATTAGAGTCACCGGAAAAATTAAAGCTTCTCTTAGATGAAATAAAGGAAGAGCTTAAGAATGAAAAAAGTTTGAACAAGTCACTCACGTTAAATCTACGGAAAACAGAAAAGTCATATTCTGAATTGCTTCTTGCAGCGGAAGATTTTGATAGAAAAATGGAGGAAAAGAATACAGAGATTGAGGGACTGTGTGCTGAAGTAGAACTCGAGAGGAAAGAGAAGGAGGAATTGAAGATTCATATTGAGGATGTATCACTTGATTATAAGTTTTTACTGCAGGAAAACGATGATATGTCTGCGAAGTTAGAGGAGGCTCAGATGGAACAGATGAATATTCAAAGTGAATACTCAAAGTCATTGACTACAATTAAACAATATGAACTTCAGGTTAAGAGATTAGAGGAAAAGATCGTGAATCAGGCTATGGAACTTTCGCAGTCTTTGGATACAGTCACTGAGTTCGAAACACATATCAAGAGGTTGGAAAAAGAATTGGAGAAACAAGGACATGATTTCGAAGATGATGTAGAAGACTTGATGAAAGCAAAAATAGAGCAGGAAGAAAGGGTTATACAAGCAGAAGAGGCTTTGAGAGAGTCAAAGTTGACCAACGCAACTGCTGTCGAGAACCTTCAGGAGGAATTGAAAAAACTTTCTGTTGAAATGACTTTAAATGTTAATGAGAGAAAGAAAGTGGCATCAGAAGCTCAAAATTTGCAACAGCAGATGAGTGACTTGCAAGAAGCACTTGATAAGTCTCGTCAAGAGCTCTCGTTGACAAAAGATACATACAAGCAAGAAGTACACGAGCTATGTGACCAACTCGATCGGCAAGCAGAACAATTAAAAGAAATGTCACTCAACCTTGAAATTTCTAAGAAACATGGAGAAAGTAAAGAAGGGAAAACGCAAGAATGGATAACAGAAAGAGAACTATTGGTGACTGAATTTGCGTTGCTCAAGAAGGAAACAGAAAAGCTACAAAAGGAATCGACAAGTTGGACAAGTTTGATGAGTGAAAAGAATGTTATGATTAGAGCTTTGCAGTCAGAACTGAAAATGATAAGAGGCGACTACAATGAATTGAAACAAAGGTTGTTAGTAATTGAGTCAGAGAAAGTCAACCTACGGAAAGAGGTTTCTGTGTTAGAGCAAAAGAATCTGAACTTAATCAAGGTAAATATCCAACCTCAGCTTTCATTCATGTATTTAATAAATATAAATCTATACTTCTATACTATTATATAAAGCATTTATAATGTGGGACCCATTAAAAATTAAGATAAGAGGTGCAATCTTGACCATCCATCTTATTTTTTATTTTTGGGAATCACATCAAAAAATGGCATGTGTCACTTTTGATTAAAAAATCACCTTTATTTTTAAATTGAAATATCTTTTTATCAATTTAATTTTATTATGATCTAATTTCATCATATTTTTTAAAATTTTGTGCTCTTTAATTCAATATACATTTTGTTATATTTTATAATTTTTTTGTTTTTTACATTTTTAGTGGGTTTATTTTATGTTGATTTATATTTTTTACAACTTTAACCTTAATTAAATATAAATTGATACGTTAAAACTATATACTTTCGGAGAGTGTGTTGTCTCTTTACATGCGAGAATGATGATGTTAATATGGTGTTGCGGGAAAGTTACGGGAAACCCAAACGAACACATACATTTAAAGTGTTGTGAAACGAAATTACTAAGCGGGTAGGAAATTGCGTAAAGAGTTGAGTTAGTAAATTTTCTATTAGCGCCGCTATGCGCGGGTAACCAACTAGTATATACAAATGAAAGTACTATACATACTTCATGCCCACTATTTATTTTATATTTTTGTTGCATGCTCTGTGATAACTCTCAGTCTCATACTCTCATCCTATTGGTGTGAGATCATCCTTAATATAAAAACTGTTGCATACTCTGTGAACAAAGCCCAGCATATCTTACTCCTATTGATATTAAACTTCATGCTTAAGGGCAAGAACAGAACACTAAAAGTTAATTGTATTGGCAACACTTTAGACTGCTGGGATGCATTTAAGATCATAATAAACTATGCATGTATACTTGAAGTGTTTAGAATTCAGTAGAGAGCAATACTTTTATAACATTTGTGTAGATCAGATATATATGTTTCTACTTGTATAACACAATAAATAGATTGTAAACTCACCTCATGACTAATCTTCCATCTTCAGGAAATTAAAGCAGCTTCTGAGGCCACCCGGAGCAAGCATGATGAAAGCAAATCTATTGTAGGATCAGCAAAAAGGTGAACTTGAAAACAAATTAA
>BQNB010068967.1:0-33661 GCA_026074375.1 Tanacetum coccineum
AACCACCTATTGTGGATTTCCTGTCAAGGTTAGACCTACCATAATCACTATCAGAGAATGCTTCCATGTCAAAGGGTGATTCCCTAGGATACCATAAGCCCAAGTTTGGTTTACCCTTAAGATACTTAAAGATTCTCTTGACAGCATTGAGATGAGAAGTCTTTTTAGTTACCTGAAAACGTGAACAAACACATACTGCATACATAATATCATGTCTAAAGGCAATTAAGTACATGAGGGAACCTATCACGGATCTGTACAAGTGTACATCTACATCAAAAGATTCCTCATCCTTTGTTAGAGGCACCTTGGTCTCCATGGGAGTTATTGCAGCTTTCACATTCACAAGATCAAATTTCTTGAGTATCTCAGCTACATACTTGTCCTGAGATATGAAGGTTCCTCCCTTGTTCTGTTTGACTTGTAGACCTAAAAAAAATGTAAGTTCACCCATGGAACTCATTTGAAATCTGCTTTTTATCAAGGCTTCAAACTCATCACACCAAGACTTGTTGGTAGAACCAAAAATGTAAGTTCACCCATGGACCACCTTATAAACCTTTGTAGGATGATCAGGATCAACAAAACCAGGAGGTTGTGAGACATAAACCTCTTCATCTATAGTGCCATACAGAAAAGCACTTTTAACATCCATTTGGTATACTATGAACCCCATAAATGAGGCAAAGGCCAAAAACAACCTGATAGCTTCTATTCTTGCCACAGGAGCAAAAACCTC
Source organism: Tanacetum coccineum (assembly GCA_026074375.1). Lineage (NCBI taxonomy): Eukaryota > Viridiplantae > Streptophyta > Magnoliopsida > Asterales > Asteraceae > Tanacetum > Tanacetum coccineum. Next base: position 740 of record BQNB010068967.1, read on the forward strand.
ATCATAGTCAATACCTTCTTCCTGAGTGTACCCTTGGGCCACCAATCTTGCTTTATTCCTCACAACTACACCTCTTTCATCTCTTTTGTTTCTGTAGACCCACTTGGTGCCAATCACTTTCATACCATGAGGTAGATCTACAAGAACCCATACTTGTTGTAGCTTGAACTGTAACAGTTCTTCTTGCATAGCTTGAACCCAACTGTCATCTTGTAAAGCTTCAGCAATCTTCTTAGGTTCTTCCTGAGATAGAAAGCATGCAAACAAACAATGTTGTTGATCTTTGTGATTGATTCTTTGCTGCTTTTGGTTATGACTGAGAAGAGCATGAGCTCCTGATTTGTTCTTCACTTTGCTCCTAGTTTGCACAGCTGACTTAGGATCACCAAGTATTTGACTTTTTGGGTGAATACTATGAATCCTAAGTGTAGGAGTAGGACTAACTTCAATTTCTGTAGGAAGACTGTTGAAATCAGTTATCAAACCCTCCTCATCATAGGATGCCTCATCAAAGATCCCTGTCTCAGGCTTGTGAAAGATTTCTAGCTCTGGCATAAGTGAATCATCATGTTCAAGCCTACCAGTATTAACTGGTTGACTACCAGTATTAACTGAAGAAGTACTGGTAGTATTGTTTTCAGGGACTGTCCCTAAATGCTTTGGGGCAACTTCATCCAACTCTCTTCTAAAAGCTTGAATCTTAGAATTGTCTTCTAAGAAGTCAGTAGAGGAATCCTCTTTCTTTGAATTTGTGGAAGAAGTCCTTGATTCATCTTTTTCTTCAGGAATCCTAACAGCTGAAGGCACAACAATAAGCTCTACTTCCTCATCTTTTTCCTCAGAAGTACTAGATGTTGGAGTACCTGCATTGTTAGTTACTTCTGAAGCACCTGCATGTGGGTTAGCTTGATTCTCCAAAGACACAGGAATATAGTTCATAGAATCAGAAAGATAGTCAATATCAAACATCCATCTATATCCTACTCCTTTGACATTGGGTTTATCTTCAAGAAAATTAACATGCAGATTTACTTCTACTCTTTTGGTTACTAAATTATAAACCCTATAGGCTTTGCTATTTAGTGAGTAACCAACTAAGAATCCCTCATCAGATTTTCCATCAAACTTGCCAAGCACACTAAGAGTATCTAGAATGGTAACATGACACCCAAAAGGTCTTATGTAGCTAATAATTGGTTTGTGGCCAAACAAAAGCTCATAGGGAGTTTTGTTTTGAGGTTTTGTCACTCTTACCCTATTAAAAATATAGCAAGCAGTACTAACTGCTTCTGCCCAAAAAGTGGTTGGTAAGAGAGAATCTGCTAGCATAGTTCTAGCAGCCTCAATTAGGGTTCTGTTCATTCTTTCAGCAACTCCATTTTGTTGTGGAGTTCTAGCAGTACTATACTCTTGTTTTATTCCCTTGTTTCCACAAAATTCAAGCATATCTCTATTCTTAAATTCAGTGCCATTATCTGATCTAATGATTTTAACCCTATGACTAAGCTGGTTTTCAATCTGCCTAATAAAGGTCTGAAGAATGCCACTAGTTTCATCCTTAGAGGCCAAAAAGAATACCCAACTAAATCTGGTACAATCATCAGTGATTACAAGGCAATAACTTGCATGATTAATGCTTCGCAACAGAAGTAGGATCCCAAGAGCTCCATATCAGTGAGTCTAAAGGCCCAAATTAAAATCATCTTTCTAACTTGGCCTTGCATGAGGCCCTATGTTGTTTGCCTTTATGGCAGGCAATACATGAGTGGTCATTTTTGAACACCTTGGAAGGTAGACCTCTTACAAGGTTTCCCTTCACAAGTTTGTGTAGGTTTTTAAAATTGATATGACCTAATCTCCTATGCCATAATTTAGATTCATCAGATGTGGCTTTTGCAATCAAACAGGCAAAACCTTTTGCAGGAGAAGGTGTCTTCATGTCAAAACTGTACATGTTGTGGTGTCTAGGAACCTTTAAGAGTATCTGATTTTCATCAGGCATCTTAAAGTTAGAAGACACAACAAGACATTCAGTCTACATAAAAAAACCTTTAATGCTGCTATATCAACAAATATGTGATATGAGAAAAGGTTAAAATGCCCCTAGATTCTTTTACAAAGACTCACTATCAAAGTCTAAATTACCAACTCTTATCCTTCCTTTACCAAAAAAAAAAAAAAAAAAAAAAAAAAAAAAAAAAAAAAAAAAAAAAAAAAAAAAAAAAAAAAAAAAAAAATGTACCCCAGCCTTTGCTACCTCCCAAAGTAACATCCCCCAATTGAATTCTTAAAATCCTCACAGTTGATCCTTGTACCTGTCATGTGCCCTGAGCAACCACCTATCAATATAACCTCTATCTACCAAGTTCTTCAGTGGATTTCCTGCACATGAAAAAGAGAAATCAGTTTTCCCTTAGGGACCCAGGCCTTTGCCGGCTTGGGTCTGCCTGTGGACCATTTGCAAGTCACAGTTCTAATAAAAGTGGGTCCACTATTATAATGAAGTTTGGTCTAGAGTTCTACCAATTATAACTTCTGAGGTCTTAAACAGCAGATCCCCAACTTCCCATTTCAAAGGGTCTTCTTACAGATGAAATGTGTTAAAAATCCCTAAAATCCCTTATTTGATTCATCTGTGGTCTTTTGGGACTCATACTGTTTGAGGTCTGGTTAGGTACTGGCTGTTTGGGTCTAACAGTATTAACCTTAGAATTAACAGCATTAACTTTAGGACCAACAGAATTAACTTTAGGACTAACAGAATTAACTTTAGGCCTAACAGAATTAATATTTGTCCTACCAGTATTAATATGAGGCCTAACAGAATTAAACTTTGGCCTACCAGCATTAAGTTGTACTGATCTAGGAACAAATTGATTAGCATGATTAATCCTGCTTGCATTGGTCCATACTGGTTTTGCCACCCCATTACCAGTATTAACAACCCTTTTAACCTCAGCTTCCCTTGCCATTTTCTTTTCATAATAGTCACAGTCTTTGATCAAATGACTGAGACTACCACAAACAAAACATTTTTTCTTTGTAAAAGAGTAACCTTCCCCTAGTTCTCTTTCCATCATCTCATTCCAATTCTTCCTATTAACTTTATGTGTTTCTTTATCTTTGAGTGGTTGCCTAGGAGTTTTTATGTGTGAGACACAACTAGGTTCAACTTCTTTTGATTTTGGAGCAGACACATCTTTTTCATTTGTTACTTCCAACCTTGACTTAGACATCTCATTTGGTTCACTTACACTTTCTGATTCAGTTTCAAAAGAGTGCTCAGAGATATTTTCACAAGATCCTTCACTGTCATTGGATTGACAGGAAGAATGCTCAGAAGAATTTTCATCTGACACACTAATTTCAGGTTTTTGAGGACCCTTCTTACCATAAACATACAAAGAATCATCAATTTCCTCTTGTGGTTGAGGAGTATAATCTCCACTTAAAGGAGGTGGGACACCTTTAAAGTCATTAGTCTTTGTAAATCTACTGTACGAAGGTTTTCCTATTGAATCCTCTTTTGAACACTTAAAGACAGAAAAATTCATTTCTTCCTCATAACTTAGAACCTCATCATTAGATTTTATTTCAAACCCTAAGCCAATTTTACTAGTTGAACTCATGCCAGAATTAATTAATCTCCAAAGATTCTTGGAAGAGTTGTTACTCCATCCCAACCATCTTCATCCACACCCCCAGTACCCTCCACATCATCTCCTCTAGCTATTACTACACCACCACCTATCCCAACACCTACACCACCACCTATCCCAACACCTACACCACCACCTATCCCAACACCTACACCACCACCTATCCCAACACCTACACCACCACCTGCCACTAAACCTCCACCCTTTGAGCATACTTATGAGGAATCATCTCCTGTCCACCACCACTTCTTACCCCCACAAGAACAGGCTTTAAGTCAAATGTCTATGGATGATTTACTTCAAGCAGTTCCTAAGTTGATCTCACGAATTGACAACCTGGAGATGGATCTAAAGCAAACCAAGCTGACCATGGGAAATGCCATAGTGAAGTTAGTCAAGAAGGTGAAGAAGATGGAAGGGTTTATGAAAAGGAGGAATTTGGTTTTGACAGATTCAAAGGAAGAAGAACTTGAGGTTCAGGGGAGGAAAAGTCAAGATGATCCTCTAACTTCTTCAGTACAAGGATTGGTTACTCCTCCTACAACAAAGGTACATGCTCCAGGGGAGGAACAAGTGGAAGATATAAGCCCAAACACTCTTGAAGCAGCCAAAACTCTCTCCAAGGTTGCCTCTTTAAAGACAAGGTCTATTGACAAGGGAAGGAGATACAAGAGAAGAAAAGAGTCTAAGGGAAAGAAAGTAGTTTCTAGCTTGGATTTTCAAGAAGGAGTTGATGCTGGGGCTGAACAAGTTAATGCTGCTAGTGTTAATGCTGCTAGTGTTAATATTGCTAGTGGAGTTAATACTGGTAGTATTAAACTTAGTACTGGTGATGAAAAACTGAGTACTGGTGATGAAAAACTGAGTACTGGTGATGAAAAACTTAATACTGGTGATGAACAAGTTAGTGTTGTTGATGCTGAGAAGCCTACTTCTGATCAAGATAAAGGACAAAGAGAAGGAAAAGCTCCCATGATCAGTGAATAAACTCCAAAGAAGACTAAAGAACAAATTCTTCAAGAAGAAGCTAGCCTTGCTGAAGCAATTAGGTTGGATATTGAGCAAAGAGAAGAGGTGGCTAGACAGGTACATTTGGATTCTCTTCTAGCACAAAGGATTACAGAGGAAGAAGAATTGAATGAGCAACAGAAGAAGAGAAAATCTCAAGTTCAGTTTGAAGCTCAGCATTATACAAATGAAGACTGGGATCTAATTAGAGCAAAACTTGAAGCTAATGCTGAGTTGTCAAAGAGCATGCTAGGAAGTGAAGCACAGGGAGAGGACTTTGCAAAGAAAATGGTTGATCTTGTCAATCAAAGGAAGAAATACTTTGCAGAACAAAGAGCTAAAGCTAAAAGAAACAAGCCTATGACCCAAACACAGCTGAAGACCTATATGATGAACTATTTGAAGATTTAGTGCAATGATTTCTTATCTCGAATCGGCATATCATTCTTAAGACTTAGGCGGGACATCATTCAAAGACCTAGACACGTTGAATCCTGTCACAATTAACGTATTCGCGTAAAGCATCCTTTTAGTTTAATTATAATCTATCTAAGGATTAAAGCAATGGTGATCTTGATAAATCCTATCCCATCAGGACTTTACCCACTTACTGTTTAACGGTATTTTATATACTGGTAGTCCACTATTCAAATCTTTATCAATTAATCAAGAACATAATTGTTAAAACATTACGGGTCACTTGCCGGTCCAACTAAGCTCTTATATTAAAGACAAAGACAGAACGTTATTTGTGATCCTATTGGTCCAGTAATATAAAACACGATATGGAGAGCTATCCCAGTATCTAGCTCACTTGTTAGGCGTAACTAGACCCAGTTGAATGATAGGTCGCATATTCAAACACGTAGACAAGTATCATGTGATAAACATAATTAAACTTTCAACAATAAATTAAGAATTCGATTTTAAAACAAACCAAACATTAAATCTTCATTAAGATGGCTAATACCCTAGGGTATTAGCCCATAACCATTGTAATTATACAAGCGTGATCAAATAACCAATGTAAACTAAACGTTTTACCGAACGATACCAAAAATTAAATGATTACAAGAGTATAGGAATTACACGATGTCTTCTATGAAATCGTGATCGATGCTTGACCTTTAGTTGCTCTTCTTTTCTTCAGAAAATCGTTTTTTATGTGTATGGTATGGAGAATATGATTTTGCACAGTGAAAACTTGTTTTTGAGTCTTCTATTTATAGTGTCTGAAAAAGACTGGATACGTCATATTGGGCTAAGCCAATACGGCGTATTAGGGTATTTTCCTTAGAGTACGCGCTAAGTTTATAATCAATAAAATATTAATTCCCAAAACATAAATATCTCCGTATCTTTGAATGTCTATCCAGCTGGATACGGCGTATGGCAAAAGGGCGATACGCCGTATTGGGAATTGTTTATATGCGTTTCTTTGTGAAGAGTTGGCGCTGATACGCTGTATTCCTTTTTGTAGATACGGCGTATTGGTTAGAAATATGCAATCTTCAAATATCATCGTTTTAGCTCCAAAATATGCGCCTTTTAGCATGTCTTCACAAATCACTCCTTAATTACTGCAAATAACACTTTTAAGCAATTAAGTACAAATTCTTGCAATAATTATATAAAAGTGGATAACTATATAAAAGTGGATAACTAACCGGAGATAGAAAATTTCACTTTGACACAGGAAATACAAAACTTTACACAAAAGCAACTTTACACAAATACAAAACTTTTCTTTAACACTGCAACGTACTGTAGTGTAGGGTCAATTTATTGATTACCAAGTTTTAAATTTGTATTTAGCCGGCTTATCCTAAAACAACACTTTAACGGGAAGTGTACCCGATCGGGTGGAGTTTTGTGGTAAGTAGGGTGTCGAACAATAAGAGCGAGGTCGTTAACCTTATATTCTATCAGTATTTTAATTACTATAATTAAATTAATTCTAATTACTTGTTAAACCTATGCTATATACATTTTCTAATGGTAATAGAGGTTTTCAGCCTGAGAGACTGGCACAGGTTTTATGGTGACAATAATCAATTCTAATCACAATAAACATGCAAGAAAACAATCAGAAGATAAAAGAGCGGTACAAGCCAAATGATAGAAAAACGTATTAGCCATATTAAATCTGATTAAACGGGGGTTTGTTTATTTAGTGCAATGATTTCTTATCTCAAAGCGGCATATCATTCTTAAGACTTAGGCGGTGACATATCCTATGACCTAGACACGTTAAATTACTGTCATCAATTAATGTTTCCGCATAAAAGCATCCTTTTAGTTTATGTATATTATATACTAGGGATTAACGCAATGGTAATCTTGATAACCTGTAGTCATCGACTTTAACCACTTACTGTTGACGGTATTTTATATACATGTGTAGTCCCAATGTTCAATCTTTATCAATTAATCAAGAACATACTTGTTGAAACATTTCGATGTTCCCCTGGCCTGGTCTAACTATGTCTTAATTTAAAGACATAAGACAGAACATTATTTGTGATAGACCCTATTGGTCCAGTAATATAAAACACGATATGGAGAGCTATCCCAGTATCTAGTTCACTTGTTAGGCGTAACTAGACCCAGTTGAATGATAGGTCGCATATTCAAACACGTAGACAAGTATCATGTGATAAACATAATTAAACTTTCAATGATAAATTAAAAAATCGATTTTAAAACAAACCAAACATTAAATCTTCATTAAGATGGCTAATACCCTAGGGTATTAGCCCATAACCATTGTAATTATACAAGTGTGATCAAATAACCAAGGTAAACTAAACGTTTTACCGAACGATACCAAAAATTAAATGATTACAAGAGTATAGGAATTACACGGTGTCTTCTATGGAATCGTGATCGATGCTTGACCTTTGGTTGCTCTTCTTTTCTTTAGAAAATTGTCTTTTATGTGTATGGTATGGAGAATATGATTTTGCACACTGAAAAGTCGTTTTTGAGTCTTATATTTATAATGTCTGAAAAAGACTAGATACACCGTATTGGGCTAAGTCAATACGCCGTATTGGGGTATTTTCCTTGGAGTATGCGCTAAGTTTGTAATCAATAAAATATTCATTCCCAACATATAAATATCTCTGTATCTTTGAATGTCTATCCAGCTGGATACGGCGTAAGGCAGAAGGGTGAGACGCCGTATTGGGAATTGTTTATACGTGTTTCCTTGTGAAGAGTTGGCGCTGATACGCCGTATTCCTTTTTGTGGATATGGCGTATTGGTCAGAAATATGCAATCTTCAAATATCATCGTTTTAGCTCCAAAATATGCGCCTTTTAGCATGTCTTCACAAATCACTCCTTAATTACTGAAAATAACACTTTTAAGCAATTAAATACAAATTCTTGCAATAATTATATAAAACTGGGTAACTTATTCCGGATAAATGATGGTATAAATGTAACGTTATTTGATGTTATCACCTTCCACATTCAAATCATATGGCAATCCTTTGATTCACCACCGGGGCCCTCTGATTAACTGCCGCGGGAACTGCGGGATTACAATCCTTGGTCAAATGACCAATCTTTCCAAAACTTCTACACTTTACAGTACATGGCCCAACATGGTGTAACTTGCACTTGTTGCAAAGAGGGTGAGGTCCAACATAAACCCTACCTTCATTACCACCAGATTTATAGGCTATGGCCATATTTGATCCTCCAACATTCTGCCTCTTAAACGGGGGTTGTTGTGCACGGTTGTCTTTTTGATTGCTCTCAAACTTTCTTTTGTTCTCAGCACTCCTAATTGCATAACCTTTTAGCTTTTGGTCCATCAAACTGTTAGCCAACCGAATTGCATCCTGGAGTCTCGTTGGTTCAGCAGACATCACATTCCCTTGAATGTTGTCAGGGAGACCTCCAACATAACTCTCAATTTGGTCTTCCTCTTTTGGAACCATTCTAGTACACAAGAGAGTAAACTCTTGAAATCTCTGAGTATAAGCAGCCAAATCATTGTTCTTCACAGTCAAGTTCCACGATTAAGTTTCCATTATCTGCATCTCGTTCCTTGGACAATACACTTCCGTCATCAACTTCATAAGATCTCTCCATGTCATAGCAAATGCAGCATCAACTCCAACTGTCCTTTTATGTGAATTCCACCAAGTTAATGCACTATCTAGCAAAGTGTAAGTGGCATACTTAACTTGATAAACTTTTAGACAATTGCTAATGTGGAACACTGTTTCCATCTTCTCAAACCATCTTGTCAAACCTACAACTCCTTTAGTCCCTTTGAAGTTGAGCGGTTGACACTTCACAAAGTCTTTATAGGTATACACACGAGCAACTGGCATAACACCTCTACCATTCTCATTTGGATTTCCATTTTCGCTGTTTCCTCCATCTATATGATTTCCATTCCCATTTCCACCGTTTCCATTATCACCGTCATTGCCATTTTGGCTTTGACTTTCGGCCTCGAGAGCGTTAGCAGCACGGGTTGCCTCATAGTTAGCCAATGCCTCAGCCACTCGCTGGGCAATGAGCTCTTCGATTGCTTCAGGGGTCATTCCGAGACGTGTGATAGTCATGTGCTAAACATAAGATATAGCACATGATGAGATTCGAAACGATATACGGTGACTTATAATGAGAATTAAATACATAATATGAAATAAAATATAATAACAACATGTTTTTCCAGAATGAATAAATAACAATATCATATTTAAGATGAACATACAATGGAATAGTAGAATAAGATTTTAGATATATATTAGAATCGAATTTGGTTACAATCAACCCATGATGGGGTACTTGATTTACAATATTTCTACTACTAACATCTAAACCTAACCATCAGTATAATGTCCTACATAACCAAAGTACTACCAAACTAAGGGTGAAATCCCAAACGCCTCTCAACAAACGACTCCAATCTCCTAAGTCTCCTCCGAGCATCATCACGATCCCTACGAATCTGACAAAACTCCTCCTGAGAAAGTGTCATGTGATGACGAAGACTATCAACCTGATCTCTCTCGATACATAACAAAGCTTGAACCTTTATGTTATCCAGTCCTAACCTCTTAATCCAATCAGTCAAACCAGCTCTCTCTCCGTTAGCCATCAACTGACCAGCCTCCAACTGTCTATGAGCAGTCTTAAACTCAATAATCCTATCAAGAGGAACCTTTGCCATGTAGTGAACTATATCACATCATCAACTGACCAGCCTCTAACTGTTTATGAGCAGTCTCAAACTCAATTATCCTATCAAGAGGAACCTTTGCCATGTAGTGAACTATATCATAAAGAGTATCCTCAAGATCAGGAACATCTCCTCTAGTGGACTCAAAAATACCACCAGTAACCAATGGATCTATAGCGATCTCCATCGTATCTCCCGTACTGGCCTCTGCCTCAAACTCCTCCTCGTCCTCCCTAATATCATTAGCAGCAATATCAACTCCCATACATATACCATCCTTAGTGTGAGCTCTAACTCTATCACCAATGCCCAAATCTGCAACAGCCTCTGCATTAGCAGTACCAATCTCCATATGCTCCTCTCTGCTATCCTCGGGTGAGTATTAATCTCTCAACCTCTTTCGAGGTGGTAAAAGATTAGCATAAGTAGGGGCTATCGATCTTGAAATAGGAGTAGATGACGGTACTGAAGTAGTAAGGGATCTGCATCACTTGTGAGATGGTCCAGCAGAAAGTGAAGATGAATCTAATGATCTCTTAAAAAATGAATCTGGGGATGACTCTGATGTCGTCGGTAAGTAAGGAGTAAACAAAGGTGCAGATGTCCAACGACTATACTCATCACTATATCGCAGAGTCATAACCTGGGGATAAACCAACCTAGATGATACAACAATAGTTGATGGTCCTGAATGAGTCTGACCTGATGCATCACACCCTGAAGAATGAACTGATGATGTGCCTGATAATGAATCTGAAGGTGAACCTAAAGAAGTATCTGATGAAGAATCCGAAGATGAACCAGAAGAAGATGAGTCTGAAGTAAAGTCTGGTAAAGAATGACGATCCAATAACGATGAGATACACGTATCCATGCAAGTCTGCGAGCAGAAAAAGGTCCAACTCTCTTCCTTGCAGTCAACAACTTACGCGACCCATTAGAATGGGTACAGTAAGGTCGACCGAAAGGAATAGCCTCCTCAGGTGGGATAAGAATCGCTGGCCATCGACGAATCATAGCTGGGGCAATAACAGGAACAATAGGAAGATCAGATGATGGTGCAAATGTGTCATGAGATGATGATCCTGATGGTGAGGATAGCCTAGATGTGACCCTGTCCCTCCACCTCGAAACCATAACATCATGAAGGACAAGAGACTTATGCCTCTCGATCTCTGCTCAGCAGGCTCGGACTCATTGTCCGCCTCCGAGTCATCAGAACATAAGAAGGGTGAAACCAATGATAACTCTGGTGCTGGAGGTAAGGAATCCTCTGATGGATCATAATCAGAAGATGAATAATCCACCAAATCAAGCACTCCGATAGGTGAGGTGACAAAAACTGCTCCCCCCACCGGTACAACTAAGCAATCAACAGGTACAATGGGAACCTCAGCAGGAAACCTCAGGGATAACAGGGATAATGGCAAGAATAGCGCCAAAAAGAATCAGTCGTGGGACATGAGAACCTACACTCTCCTCAAATGAATCTGGCGAAATAGGAATAACAGGGGCTGCCATAACCTGCACAGGAAAAAGTTTATATAAATATCTTTATATGAAACCATGCTAAGTGCGTGCAATGCCAAGAAATAAGTATTATGCAAAATATGATATGGCAAAATGATGTATAAAGTAATTATAGCAATATGATATATAATTTGTACTTATATATATATATATATATTTAAAAGCAGGTAAGAACACATAGGATCACATACTGGTTATAGACCAGACCTGGTATAAGCTACCTCGGTCACTATAACCTTGGCTCTGATACCAATCTGTCACACCCCCAAACGGAGCCTGGACGGAATACGTGTCCGGAGGCGTGACTTAATCGCATACATCACACAAGATTAAGTGAACGACCACTATATGGACGTTTGATAAAACATAACTCGTTGCTTTGAATAAATCAAAATAAGTCTTACAATATTCTTGACATAAATAAAATAGTTTTAGCGGAAGCTTAAGTAAAATGTTGCGGAATCATAACATGTTTTTAAGACAACGAGTATTTAAGTTTAAAGATAAACATTCTTGAAAGACATCCAGCAATGCATGCAACATCAGATAGCATTTCAAGAACAATCCAGCTAAGCACCTAAGAAAACATTCTTAAAATAGTTAACATAAAGCTGGTAAATTCATAGGTTTGAATTGATGTAAGGTTGGACCACAAGATTTTAAAAGTGATGTGACTATTATAACGGATACAATATCACATGAAAAGTATTTACGTTGCGCTAAGCTCATGACACCGATGCTAAATTAAGAGATACATACAATATGCAAAGTAATGATACTGTCCTACAGATGTCTGACCAAGACACCCCAAAGAGTTTTTGACATGATATATATCCGTTCGTTCATCGACACAGAATCAAGTAAGTGCTTGCTTACCCGGATAGGGATAATTAATCCTAAATAGATCTATCTATAACATTCACGCTTACTTACCCAATCGAATGGTCATAAGTAATTAACGGTTCAAGATGGTTCGGGAATGATAGTGGTCAAATCGCTACTTAGGCAACACGTAAACAGGAAATGATAACTGAAAACACTTGTGTCCAAATTTTTTTAACAAGCAATGTTTCTCACCCCAAAATAGTAAAGTTGAAATCATAAAACATAGGGCTTGGAACTCACCTTAGAGCGATGAGCGAATGATATTCATGTAAGAGAAAGATGATACACAATCCTAGCTGTCACCTAAAGGAATGACGCGTCTTAGGACTAAGATATGATATACGAAACAAAAAGCGAAACGCTTATCAACGAGAAGGCATCCATATGTGTTTGTGTCTTTGTTAGAAAAATGGTGTCGTTACGATGACAAAATGCTCATGTTTAGAATACGTCATGGTTTACTAAAAGTTACTATTTTAGGACACTTTCTATTTTAGGAAAGTTCTAAGTTTCAAGACGTTAATATCGTCCCTTATATTTTGTTAAATCCATATTTCTAAAAACGCTTTATCAATACCTAAACGCCTAACTTTTACATCCGTCTCGACGACTTAATTCAAAAGTTAATATTTTTAGAAGTCTTACGCTTTTATAACATCCGACATTCCATAATTACCTTTATGACGTTTCTAATGTTTCCAATCAACACGCTAATGTTTTTATATATTTTGCCAATGTTTTCAAACCTCAAAAATGTCCGAAAGTGTCTAAAAACCTCATTTTATTTTCCAATCAGCAACTACATTTAGTTTTTTGCCAAAAAATGTTTCAAACTTCCAACAGCCGTATCTCATTTGTTATGTGTCCGTTTTTAGCGTTCTTTATACCGAAACGACCGGGGAATCATTTACTATCATAATCTAGAATTTTAACTCTTTAAAATATTTTTATGTGTCCTTTAGCCTAGGTTTAAGTTTCAGACAGCAAGCTTTTATTCGCCAAAACGCAACCAAAAATCATCTAAACTTCGCATTAGTGCCTATTCTAGTGCTAATCTTTATCCACCATTACTTCGCCATCAAAACCACAATTAAATACTAACCTAATCCTAAGATTTCTATTGTTTCAACACTCATGTCACTCATGCTCACAATCAAAACTTTATGTAAACCTAAGAAGCATAATATAATTAGTTCAAGTGTTATCTTGTTTATTTTCAAAAACCACAAACACATAAGCCTTAACCTTGCATAAGAACTATAAAGAAGACCACAAGAGATGGAATAGAACACTTACAAGAACAAGCTGAGTCAAGTAACACACAAGATCTAACCCAAAATCCTTAGATATATAAACCCTAAATGATCTTGCAAAACCCTTTCTATAAACCAAAACCCTAACTCTTGAAATTTTTATAACCCTTGAAACAAATGATCAAACCCTTGGAACACCCTTAGATATTGTTAGAAATGATCATCAAGAAAGATTGAAGAGTCGAAAGACTTAATATCACTGTCACTTGATGAACTCATCGGGAATCTTAAAGGTCACGAGATGATCATCAAGAAAGATTCCGAAATAGTCAAAGCTAAGGGAGAAAAAAAATCTCTTGGTTTAAAAGCTAAAAAAGAATCTAGTGATGAGGAGTGTTCGACTTCCGGAAGTGAAGACGAAGAATACACCATGGTGGTTAGAGACTTCAAAAAGTTCTTCAAGATAAGAGGTAGATTCGTGAGACAACCTCAGAGCGACAAAAAGACGTTCCAAAGAAGCCGAGATGACAAGAATGGCAATAATGATAGAAAATGTTTTAGAGGCGGTGATCCAAATTATCTTATTGGAGAATGTCCAAAACTACTGAAAGACAAAAACCAAAGAGCATTCGTCGGAGGTTCTTGGAGTGACAGCGGTGAAGAAGATGATGAGAAGGCCAAAGACGAGATGTGTGTCATAGCTCAAGCATCAAATGAGGTATGTTTCGAGTCCTCTTACTTTAGTGATGAAAACTCATCAATAGACGATTTAGCTCTTGATAATGAATATGATAAACTATGCAAAATGAGTCTAAAAATAATCACTAAGAACAAAAGATTAAAAGCTACTAGAAATAGCTTAGAAAAGGAGGTTAGCCAATTAAAAGAAAAATTGTCCACATTCGAGAAAAATAAGGGAGTTGATCTCGAATGTACAAAATGTCAATTGCTTAGAATTGAAAATAAAAAGCTTAAAGATGAAGCTATTAAACTAACAAAATTTGAAAAAGTACACATTGCTTAAATGAAGTGTTAAGTAATCAAAAACCTTCCGAAGATAAATTAGGTTTGGGATTCAATTCACTTGAAGCATCAACTAGTGGAACTAGGGAAATAAATTTTGTGAAATCTCAAAAGAATCGTCCCCTGATGGAGGTTCCTTAAATAAGGGCGGCCCCCATATAGCAGAGACGGCCCTTAAAGAAATTATGGGACTGCCAGTTTGTTCACCAGATTTTGAAAATTTTGTTTCTTTTAAAAATCCATTTTGGGTCCTAGACCAAAACATATAATGGTAAACAAAGTTAAAGTTCTAGTTGATGGCGATAATGAAGTTAAACGATTTTACAAGCCATCGTTAAAATCCAGAGTTAGATTTTCAAAACCAAACTTTAGATCAAAAACTACACCACCTAGAATAGTCAATAATAATTATCATCGTCCTAAGACACCACAACTAAAAAGGAATGTTGGCCGAAAAAACCAACCTCATGGCTTTCCTGTAACTTGGAACAATTTTCAACGTCAAAGTTACATGCCATGGGAAATGTGTCTTCTATTTTCACATCCCAACCAATTGCAAGGGATGTTTAGTACTAACAACTTTGGACCCATGAGATATTGTGGACCAAATGTTTGAGTTATTGTCCTATATAAATAGATATGCCTTAGAGTCGACTTGGAACCCGATGAGTGGATAAAGGATAGCGGATGCTCTAAATACATGACGGGTAACCAAAAGCTCTTCTCAAGCTACAAGGCATACAACAGAGGTAATATTATTTTTAGTAGCAATCTTCGCGGTAACATCATTGGTAAAGGTACGATTTCGAATGACTCTTTCAAAATAGATAATGTAGAACATGTAGATAACTTAAGATTTAACTTGCTAAGTGTAGGACAAATATGTGATAATAAGTGTAGAGTAACTTTTTCTGAACATGATAGTGAAATCACTAAGGATGGTAAGATTACAGGTAGAGGTATTAGGAAGAAAGGCTTATATGTGATGAAATTAGGAGATAAGCCAAAAGACAAAATTTGTCTTGGAACGATTGATGAAAACTCCATGTTGTGGCATAGGAGATTAGGTCACGCTGATATGCATCTCATTTAATCTTTAGCATCTAAGGAATTAGTTAGAAGCTTACCTAAGCTTTAGTTTGATCAATACTTATGTGATGCTTGCAAAATTGGAAAACAAGCTCACACTAGTCAAAAAGCTAAAAATATAGTCTCAACGACTAGATGCTTAGAACTCCTTCATATGGATCTCTTCGGTCTATCCGCCGTATGGAGTTATGGAGGAAACCGCTACACCTTAGTCATAGTAGATGACTACTCTAGGTATACTTGAAATAGATTCCTTAAAGATGAAACCGAAGCCTTCGATCAATTCGAAATATTTAGTAAGAAAATTCAAAACCAATTAGGATATACAATAGTGTCAATAAGAACCGACCATGGTAGAAAAATTGATAATGAAGTGCAATTTGAAGAGTTTTGTAATGCCAATGGTATTACACATAACTTCTCGCTCCATGCACTCCATAATCAAATGGCGTGGTAGAAAGGAAAAATAGGACTCTACAAGAAATGAGTATCACAATGTTGAATGAACAATCGTTACCTCAAAAGTTTTGGTGTAACGTCGTAGATACTTCAATATACATTCTAAACTGAATCCTAATTAGAGCCATCCTAGGAAAAACACCTTATGAACCCCTGAGAGGTAGGAAACCTAATCTTGATTATTTTAGAGTGTTTGGAAGCAAGTTCTTCATTTTAAACACTAAAGACTACCTCACTAAGTTTGACCCAAAGTCATACAAAGGTGTCTTTTTAGGTTACTCCTAAAATAGTAAAGCCTACATCATCCTTAATAAACACACTAGGAAAATCGAAGAATCACTCAACGTAACATTCGATGAAACTCCTCTACCCACTAAGACATCACCCTTGGCGGATGATGACTTAGATGAATAAGAAACAATTAAGGTTGCCGAAAAGAAAATCTTAGAAAATGACATTGAGGATGAAACTTAAAAGATTGACGAAATAATTAATATTAAGGAATCTAGGAACCATCCATTAGAAAATATCATAGGAAACCTTAACCAAAGAACTCTTAGGTTACAAGCCCAAAACCAAAGTAACTTCTTTTATGTGAATGAAGCCTTAACGGATGAAAGTTGGATAATCACTATGCAAGAACAATTAATTCAATTCATTGCTAACGATGTTTGGGAGTTAGTTCCACAACCTCAGAATATGACAATCATAGGAACTAAGTGGGTGTTTAGAAATAAGTTAGATGAGAACGGTATTGTCTCTCGAAATAAGGCTAGGTTAATTGATCAAGTCTATAATCAACAAGAGGGCATCAATTATGATGAAACTTATGCCCTAGTTGCTAGACATGAGTCTATTAGAATATTATTAGCTTATGCTTGTGCGCTAGATTTTAAGCTATTCCAAATGGATGTAAAAAGTGCATTCCTGAACGGTTTTATCAATGAGGAGGTATACGTGGCACAACCTCCATAATTCATTGTCTAAAAAAACCAGATCATGTTTATACACTTAAGAAAGCTTTATACGGTCTTAAACAAGCACCCAAAGCTTGATATGATAGACTAAAAGCTTTTCTTATTAAACACGAGTACAAAATAGGAATGGTAGATAACACAATGTTTACCAAAAAGAAAAGTTCAAACCTCATCATCGTTTAAATATATGTCGACGACATTATATTCGGCTCGACTTGTCAAGACATGTGTAATGAATTTGCTAAAATCATGCATGACGAGTTCAAGATGAGCATGATGGTGAACTCAACTTCTTCCTTAGATTACAAATAAACCAAATGAAAGATAGTATCTTCTTTAATCAATCTAAAATATTAAAGAAATGCTTAAGAAATTTGTCTTAGAAGATTCTAAACCAAAGAAAACCCCCATGTCCTCCGATACTAAACTCACGAAAGACGAAGAGTATGAGTCGGTAGATAGTACCAAGTATCGAGACATGATAGGTAGTTTATTATACCTAACGGAAAGTAGGCCCGATATCATGTTTAGTGTCTGCATTTGTGCCCGCTTCCAAGAGGCTCCCAAAACCTCTCACCTTGAAGCGGTTAAGCGTATCTTCTGATACATTAAAGGCACTACGCACTTAGGATTATGGTGTCCTAAGGGGACCGTCATAGAAACCATAATATACGCCGACTCTGATCACGCGGGAGATTATGTAGACCGAAAAATCACTAGCGGTATTTTTGCGTTTGTGGGATGTTGTTTGACATCTTGGTTCTTGAAGAAACAAACCGCTTTTGCTATATCCACTACCGAAGCCTAATACGTAAACGCCGGAAAGGTATGTCAACAAACACTATGGATGAAACAAGCTCTTATCGACTACGACATTCGACTCGATGACGTCCCGATCATGTGTGATAATAAAGGCGCGATTGACCTTAGCAAAAACCCGGTGCAACACTATCGAACCAAACACATCGAAATTCGTCACCACTTTCTTCATGATAATGTCGAGAAAGGACATATCTCTATTAAAAAAGTGTCGTCCGTCGACTCGCCAACATTCTTACTAAATCCCTTAAACATGGATCGTTTAACTATCTACGTCTTAGTTTAGGAATGATGGAACTCATTCCATAAATCGTCTTCTCTTTCTTTTGTCTCGATGCTAGTCCGTGTTCCACTTCGTGTCGTGACAACTTAAACACTTCGTCTGAAGTACTATGAGCATTTTTAATTCGCGAAATGCAAATTAAAACTTACTCCTCTTTGTAAAAAATTTGTCAAAATTCAGTCCGAAATCTCTCAGTTGAGGGCGGCCCCCAGATTAAAATGGGTGGCCCCCATATCGATATGGGAACGCCACCAGTGAGAACATATGTCTGTCACCTTCAAATTTTGAAAACACAAAAACAAACACTCCCTCTCTTTCACCAGTGATGAAACACGACCCAAAAAGCAACAAAACTTAAAATCAACTATCAAAACACTAATTGAAGATCAAATCAACATTAATAAACAATCCTAACACCACAAAGATCATCAATTGTAAGTCATTTCATCTATTTTTATTTCAATTTGCGGCTACGGTCTATGATGAACACAAAAAAATTGAAATTGGGGACTTTTCATTTTTGTTGCAATTATGTACAAGCAGGATTACTAGAATACAATGTATAACTAATATGCTTCCCTTAAACATAGGATTTGCAAAATTGAAGTGTGTTTTGTCAAAAAAAAATCGCATAAAACCCCAATTTTATTTTCAAAATCACTCACGTTAGGATCATAATAAAATTGTTGTTATGCATTGTTAATACACTCTAAAAACGTTTTTGCAAACATGCATAATGATCTCATGAACAAAAGTCGATATACATAGTTCATATGTATTTTTAAACATGTTTGGGTGAGCAAAATTAAGTTAAGGAGCGTTTGGGTTAACTCTTAGGTTTTTATTTCTAGGTCGAGTTAACCGTTACTACACATTTGTTACATATAGGCACACACTAGGCACGAGTTTGAAATAACAGTACAAGTATAAGATGATAAAATGTGATTTTGGTTGTTTTTATTTTAGGTGACAATGCCTCGAATCACCAGGCTAGATCACCAAAATACCCGCAACTACATTCCACTCATATCAAATGAATTTGATCAACCATTTCGAAACACCATTGCAAGTCTAAAAAACGATACTTTCATGAGGGTCGGGTTGTAAGTCAAAATTTTGAAAACATAGGTCATCTTATTGCCAAATTTGAGTTAATTGGTTTGAATGTTGGTGAACATAAAGGAACAAATTGTTCCTCGCTTTGTTCTTGAGTTTTATAGCCAACTCACTTTTGACTATAATTCTGATGGACGCTTTGTTGTCAACTGTGTCATTCAAAATTAGTCTTTTTCCCTCACTGTCGAAGAGTTCGGTCATATCTTAAAAATTCCGTTTGAAGGTCACGTCTCATACACCGACATGTGGTCACTTAATTACTTGGCAATAAGTACTCCGTTTGAAGGCCACGTCTCATGCACCACCTTCACCACCATCACCCTTGATCCATCCTCCTACCAATGCTCAAGTTGAATTTCACTCAAGCTTTTGTCATTGTTGTAGGTACACTCGAAATCCCTTCCACTCTTTGAGAAATGAAATCAACTTTATTCAATTTCTTCTCACCCGTCTCATACCTCAAACTAGCACCCCACCAAACCATGACCCACCTACCTCACCCTTCTCAACCTACCATAATTAAACATTCTAATATGTTTAATTTCATAAAAAAAATCGGTCATTCATCTTTTGCTTATGGCATCTTCTAGATTTTAAGACTCCACTAGTCTAGCTTTATGTTTTAATATGTCTTTATGTTATGTTTATTCACTTTATCTTATAATATTCATACCGTTGGGGTATGAATCTATCTCATCTTGGTTAGCATGTTTCTTGTATGAGTTTCTTAAGTGATGAATAAAAATACTTTATGCTTTACATGCATGAATTGCTATATTGCTACTAGTTAGGAATATATTCTTGTACTTGTACTTCTCACCTTGTTTTGTAGCAATAATCTCATACGATCGATCCCTTGGTGCCTCAAACGAGGGGGAGCAAACATCAAGGGGGAGTCTTGGCATCGTCGATTTCTTTCTCTCTACAATTCGACGATCATCCTTTTTGACTTCGAGAAAAAAGAGGAGAAATTGATCAAAACTCATTAATAACTTGAAAATTTTATTTTTATATAAAATGAGTTTATATTTTGTCATCATCAAAAAGGGAAGATTGTTAATACAAATAATGTCTGAAAACATTATTTATATTTTTCGACCTCTCGATGTTTTGAAGATAACAAAATGTAAAAATGTTTACGATAAAAATAAACGTTTACAAATTATTAATCGTAAATTTCTATTTCAAATGTAAATCACTTAATGTATGTATAAACAAATCATTAAAAATAATTAGTGATCAAGAAAATAATTTTTCTTAACCATCACAATTTTACAAAAGTATTTTTACAAAAATAAATATATACAAAATATTTTTTAAATAAAAGAAATGTTTTATTTAAACACAAAAATTCAAATATGGTTTTCTCCCCAAAATGAAACCTTTCATACCAGATAAAACCTTCCCCACTAAAAGACAAAAGGGGAGCATCAGTCTACGGCGGCCCCCTGATAGGCCTGACGGCCCCCAGATATATCTGGGACCGTCAGGACCACCAGCAGTTACCGTTGGGTTTTCCTGCCTATAAATACTGCATCACTCCCAGCTGAAAAACATACCTCTTTGCACGAATTTTTCCGGTCTTCTTTCTCTCTTTAAAAATCTTATTTCTCTGTCTAAATCTTTTGATCACTAACATTGTTTGATCTTGTTTCAAGTGATCCAATCTCTTCTTCTCATCTTTTCTCTCCTCTCTATCAAGTGCAAGAGAAGAACATTCGTATTCGCCAAGAAACGAATTGTTGTAGTCTAGTGACGTCTCCTTCTTTCTTCTAAGAACCAAATCTTTATCTTGATTATTATGTGTGATTGTGCAAATCGGATAGTGTATAAATTCGATAGTCTAGATCTTGTAATTGTGTATTACTTGTGAAGTGGTAGATTTGTTCTAGCTATGATTATGACTTGACATTTAGCTTAGTGTCGGAAAACAATGTAAGCGACGTGTAAACGATTTTATCCGCCTAAAGGGAGCTTGTTGACATAGTGAAATCTCGAGTCGGATACTAGGGGAGTGGATTAGGGCGAAGAAGAGCTTCGTAGTCAAACCACTATAAATCTTGATATCTTGGTTTGATTGTTCATTTCCTCATCTCTTTATATTGTTGTGATTCCTTTTTATTGTTTGTTTAGTTATAACTGGTAGATACATACATTGTTAGTTCATATTGTTGATTGGTTGAACATATACTCGGATCTAACAAATTTTAGATGTAAAATTTTAAAACGCTAATTGACTTGTAAACTATTCAACCCCCCTTTCTAGTTGTCACATCATTGACTTTACCCATCAATTGGAAAGTAGGAGATTGGTTAATCAGCATATGAATATGGATTAAATTACTAATAAGCATAGCGATGACCAGATTACTAAAAATGGCAAATATTTCTTTTAGGCATACTAACATAGCAAATAGTATAAGCATGCTAGTTCCATAGTGGCAAGTAGTATAAGCATTCAAAGGATTATTTTTGTGTGTTGCATCTTGCACATATTTTAGATCTTGATATTTAAGTTGTGCTATGTTCGTGTTAAGAAGCAACGTATCGCCGCGTTTGCAAAATCCAATACAATTTCCACTTCAACGAAACCCGAACCAAGAGAGGACACATTAGCCACATACCGAATCCCTAAATGACTACCAAACTATTGCTCTTGTAAATTAATAAGCAACCCGGGTTGTTGAATTTCGACATTGTCACTAAAAAGAACTAAAGGCATTATAAGCAACATTGGGCAATCTCAATTTTTTCAAAACAAAACACAAAAACAATCAGACAACGTATGTATATGCAAACCCGAATTTAAAAATTGATTTCAATTTATAGGAAAAAATTTTAAAACTTACCACAAACCAAATTTTGTAAGGACTTTCCTCAAACACATGGTAGGTACCAATCCATCCACCCACGAACAACATATATTCGGTGGTCTTTGGTGGTCCTTTACCTCTACCACATCTTCTAGCACACCTGGTTTGGAGATTTAGGGTTATTACCACTTTCTGACACCAATATGATTACAATTTATTTTTTCAAAATTACTAAAAGAAGAGATAAAAAATATGATAACATATGTTGTCTCATTGTTTAACAATTGAGAGAAAAAAACCCTAACCCTAACTAATAGAAGAGATAAAAAATACTCTAATCGAGAAAAAAAATATTAAGAAACTATCTTCATCAATACAAATTAATCCAAACCAAACCCCAAAATTTCATGTACACATTATAGAAACCCTAATTTCAACCCAAAAATTAATTAACAAAAGTAAACAAAAAATGAAAACTTACACCTCATTGATTGACGAACTTGTAACGCCACTCATTTTGTCACTCCACAACCACCGCCATAGCGAAACCCTAAAAAACCACAATATGATCTAGGGGATGTGATAATAGATTTAGGAATGAGAAGACGAGCCAGTGATTTTAGAGAGAGAGCAACAGAGTAGAGATGTGTGAGATCCAGTATCTTCTAGAGAGAGAAAAAAAAGATACAAAGAAATGGAGCGGTGCATAGTGAAGAAGAAAGACACGTATGTAATGATGTGTCCCGGGTTATTAAAAAGGAAAAAAAAGGAAATTGGGTCGGGTGGTTTTATCATTGAATGCATTTAATGTTGCCTTGATGGTTAAATATATAGTATAATGAGGTGGGAAAAAGATATTCTAAGAATATAAATACTTAAAACAATCTTAGTAATTGATACAAGTAGCCGTTTTCAAAAAATAGTCATTTTTCGGCTTTGCGGTCTACAAAATAGTGAGAAAAAAAGGTTTTTTTTTCCGACGGTGCGATTTCACATGATTATTGATTGTCTTCAGTGATATTTTTTGCTCAACTGAAGTCCCATTATTTGAAAAGTAAGACCTAAGATGGATTTTTTTTCTCGACTGATGACATAAGTTTTGCTGGATAGGCGGCTATTGATATTTTTGGAAAAAGATCCTCTCAAATCGTGGTTAAACATGATACATCATGTTAAGTTTGTTGTGAGTGTAAATAAATTAGTGAGCCTTTGATTTTTATTAAAAAGAAATGTTGTTTATATTTAATTTATTTGTGATTGGTGAACATGATGTATCATATTTGACTCAACTTTAGAGGATTCTAATCCGATATTTTTTGTGCATCAAGATTTTTTTTTTGAAAAAGCAAAAAAAATATTCAACTTAAGTTTGAATTTATTCTATTTTTGTGCTATTTTTATTATTTATTTATACAAAACTTGGTCAAGTAGGTATCAAATTAATAATCACACATTTAATGTCAATATTATTAGTTTTTTAGGCTTGTACATTTAGTTTTCAAGGCTTGTACATTTTTAGAGATTAATGCATAATTAGCCAATTAGCATTCAAAGCATCCGAAATTATCAATTAGCATTATTACAAATATTGATAGTAGCATGTGTTGTACATTTAGTTTCTAAGAGTTGTACAATTTTCAACCTTTCAATCTTACTTTTTTCAAGAATGGGTGAAATTTTTATTATAAAGTGAGCATAGATATATGCATTCCAAACATGTGATAGACACTATCAGTTCTATTATTAATTAAACATACAATAGAGCAATCACAATGAAAAAAGTCTTTAAAGACTTTTTGTTATTATAAAAAGCTACTCGTATTTAATAAAGTTTTTCGCATTGCATCTTAGGCTTTTTGTAAAAGATTTTTACAAAGGCTTGTTAAACAACAAGTCTTTTGTAAAAGCCTAAGCTATCAAATGTGATTTTCATTAAATGCATTCACTGCATCAAGTCTTTAAGACTTGATGCATTGTAGATGCTTTTACAAAAAGAATACTTTTTGCATTTAATGCGGTGGGTTGACCTGACCTGGTCCGCCCCCGACGCGGTCCATATCGGGTGCATTTAATATGTTGGGTCGATCCGACTTTGTCCGCCGCGTTTACCCGTCAGTATTTACGAAATAGCCCTCGGGTATTTATGAAATACCTCCTCGCATTATGTGTTAAATTACGAAAACTACTCTCACTTTTAAAAAATTTACAAAATTCCCCCTCCCCCACTAACGGTTGTTAGGTAACGACCGTTAGTTTAATTCCTTTTAGAATTTACGAAAATTGTCATTGAGATCGGTCGTTACTTAACAACCGTTAATTTTTTATTTTTTTTTTGCAATTTACAAAAAGATACCTTTTTTCACTATGTGTCAAAAACAACGACAATCGCCACCAAACCCACTTTAACCAACTCAAAACAACATCCGTTAATCATCACGCAACGAATGTCCGTGTACATCCACATTATGTAACTAAATGTTAAAGTAGTTTCCACAATCAATTATTTATTTATGTTAAAGTAGTGGATTCAAATTAATCTATTACATCTCTAATTATTTGACGCACCACATCAACTGGCAACATATATGACTTACATAATTCTTTTCTTTTCTGTTTTTCGTTCTTATAGACTAACGTACAGAAACTTATCAAGCCATTAATACATCAAGATTATTTTATGAGATTAAACCGTTTTTATATCACATGTTAGATTAATTAAACATATGCAGGATCAATTTCATATAACTTATTTGATGATAGATTATGATTGGATGGCGAAGTTATAACTTAAGGTTTTGTTAATTCCAGTAGTGATGTCACCAATCCGATTGAAGAATTTTTCACAAGTAATTTTTTTTTGAACGGCGACTTTATTAGAACCACTAGCAAGAAGCTAGAAAATTACAAAGGAATCAAAAAAGGGTGTTGAAGCCAACTAACCCAATTCAAAGTTCTATTACATCTAGCTACACACCAATAAAAAGAGCGTAAAACAATATTGTCGAAAATAGCATCCTTTCGGGGAATAGGAGACGCAAAAAAGAATTGGTTCCTGAAGTTCCAAAGGCTCCAC
This sequence comes from Tanacetum coccineum, assembly GCA_026074375.1. Classification (NCBI taxonomy): domain Eukaryota; kingdom Viridiplantae; phylum Streptophyta; class Magnoliopsida; order Asterales; family Asteraceae; genus Tanacetum; species Tanacetum coccineum. Next base: position 25,933 of record BQNB010068967.1, read on the forward strand.
CAAGAAACGTAAAACACGCCTTCCAACACCTCTTTCGTCTTAGAACCTAAACGGATAGATTTGAACCAAGAGAGCCAATCTTCGTACGACTCATAAGGATGAACATCCAAATTCCACCATCTACAAATTAACTTCTGAATATCTTTCGCCACAGAGCAACCGAAGAATAAATGGGACGAATCCTCGAGCACGTGATCACAAAGAGGACAAGCCAAAGACGGAAGCGAGACATTCCTACGAGACAAATTCGATCTAGTAGGTAAACGATCGAGATAAAGTTTCCAAGCAAAAACGTTTACCTTAATCGGAATACTTTTAATCCATCGAGTAGGAACTTCCATTTTAGGGAGAAAAGCCTCATCTAACATAGATCGAACATCCTTGACTTGAAAAACACCATCGCCATTTAAGTCCCAAAACCATCTGTCATCCATATTAGATAAAATAACCGTATCAAGTAATAACGAAAGCTGATCAAGTTGTTGTGACTCTACACCTCCTCGGACATGACGACGAAAAGAAGAGGAGATAGACGTATTCATCTTATCAGCAACCGATATGTCTTTATTCTCTTCAAGAGCAAACAAACGAGGAAAAGAAAGCTTGAGAAGATTATCGCCAATCCAAAGATCTTTCCAAAAGCTTGTACCTGTACCTTTTCCCACACGAATCTTACAATGAGAAATGAGATCGACACCTTTGACTTTAAGGGAGTTAACTTCTGTTATGATGGAGCTCCATGTCGAATTGAAAGCAGCAGAAAGAACATGACCATTCAAGCCATGTAAAGCTGATATAATTCGGGACCATAAGGAGTTATCATGAGAAAGGTAGCGCCATACCCACTTGAAAAGAAGAGCCCGATTGAGAGCGAAGAAACTAGAAACTCCCAACCCTCCGAATTTCTTAGAAGCAAGCACCTTAGACCATTTGACCCAAGCAATCTTTCTATCACCCTCTTGAAAGCCATTAAAAAAATTCCTACGCAGACTCTCCATATAATTAAGAACAGATTTGGGAACCTTGAAAATCGACATGTTGTAGATAGGAGTGGAGCCAAGAACCGATTTAAGAAGGGTAAGACGACCCCCGACAGATAAGGTATTAAGTTTCCACCTAGACAACCTCTTCTTCATCTTATTAATCGTCTCGTCCCAAGCCTTTTTAGAAGACATATTATCTCCTACTAAAATACCCAAGTATTTAAAAGGAGCTTTCATTATCAAACAACCAATAGACTTAGCAGCTTCAGCCACACAATTATCTGGGATACCGACACCAAGAAGATGACTCTTCTGAATATTTATTGACATACCAGAAAGTAAGGAGAAGCATCGAAGAATATTCATGATACCCTTTAAGTTAGAATGAGACCACTCACCAATAAATACCGCGTCGTCGGCGTAGAATAAATGAGACAACGTAGTAGAAGGGTCAATCTTGTATCCTTTGAAAATTCCCGCTTCAACTGCCCGGGAAAATGATAAGTGAAGAGACTCCATAATGAGTAAAAACAAAAAGGGAGCTAAGGGGTCCCCCTGTTTCAAGCCTCGGTATAAATGAAATTCAGTAGTCGGACTCCCGTTAACTAAAATAGAGGCCTTCCCTGAAGACAGACTTCCACGAATCCATGAACGCCATTTAGGACCGAATCCAAAAGAGATGAGAACATCATCAAGATAATCCCATCTAACGGAATCATAAGCCTTGGCGAAATCGACTTTAAAAATCATGGCTTGTTGCTTTTTAAGTTTGCACCGAGCTAAGATTTCATTGATAATAAAAGGACCATCGAGAATCTGTCTATTAGGAAGGAATGCAGTCTGAACATCTGAGATGAGATCCGAAATAACCAAGGAAAGCCGAGAAGCTAGGATCTTAGTAACGACTTTGTAAAGGCTTCCAATTAAACTGATGGGACGGTAGTCACTAACAACTTTCGGATCAAGAACTTTAGGGATGAGGGCCACAAACGAAGAGTTGCATCCAATAGCAAAATCTCCATGATCAAAAAACCATTTCACAGCTATGCAAAAGTCAGGCCCAACAACGGTCCAATACTTACGAAAAAATTCGAAAGTAAAACCGTCCGGCCCAGGGGATTTATCAACTCCACAACCCCACACGGCTGTGCGAATATCTTCATTTGAGATCGGAGATTCCAATTCTAAGATCTGATCATTATTGAGACGATTAGGAAAAGGAAAGTTAAGACTACCTCGTCTAGAACCCGGGTCTTGGAATCTGTCCGTAAAGTGCCTTCTAAACTCTTGTTTAACAAGATCAGGTTCGACAATCCAATCACTATCTACCATAATACCTTTAACTGAAAGATTGGCGCGTTTTTTGTTAAGATTGGCGCGTTTTTTGTTAATGATAGCATGAAAGTATGACTGTTCAAAGACGGCGAAACCACGAAGCAACCCCAACATGTTCCATGAATTTCGATTTAGACTTAGATGATTTCAATTCAATCATTACCCACAATCCTCCTAGGTAAACAACGCGAGTGTTATGAAAACCCTCGTTAGACAAAAGTACCTGTAAGTTATTAATGGAAGAAAATTGGAGAACTTCGCCCATAACGCAATTCGTGATATCCCTATTCACCAGGCAAGAGTCGTCTAAAACCAAAGACGGTTTCAAAATAGACGAATAAGATTCTTTTGGTCCACCTTGATTCTGACAAATAGACTGCTTAAAACCCCGTTACATTACCAAGGGCACCGATTTTCTCTTTCTGAAAGGTAGAAGCTTAGTGCCTTTCAAACCGAGCGATTAGCAGATAACTGAAAACGACCATCCAATAGTTTTTTGAGATCTTCAATAGACGATCAAGATTTGAGAACATTAATGAACCGAACAAAAGCGAAAAGCTTCCCTCCTTAAGATCTCTATTAGGAAATGAACACATCGAACCACGGTGTCGTAATCGTTACATACTTCCAAAGGTCCTACTGTTGACAATCATTAGGGAAATTAAGATAACACCGACTTCGAGATCTGGAGGTTTGGTCAGATTTTGGATTAAGGAGTTCTGGAAACGAAACCCATGTCTAAAGCGAAATATAAAATAAGGAAAAACGGAAATATAAAATGATAAGAAAGGACAATCGAATCTAACCTGAGGTTCCCCAGATGAGAAAGACGCAATACACGCTCGATATGAGATTCATCAATTAAATGACTGATCCCAATTTCAGGGGTTATAACGATTTCAAACACCAAGGATTAAGGGGATTAGATCGGAAGATTGGGAAAAGGGTTTGATCGCCGCCATTGAAAAGGAGATTTTTGAATTAGGGATTTTTGATCGCCGCCATTGAGTTTTGAATTAGGTATTTTTGATTAAATTGATTTAGGGATTTTTGAATTAGGTTTGTTCGACGGGCATTGATTTGACAAAAAATAACCCTCTTTTAATTAGGGAAAGATTGGTGTATTGATTTTAAAGATTTGAATCAACAACATTTTTCACAAGTAATTGATGTTTTTATTGAGAGAATTGTTATGTGGCAAGATACATAATTATGACCACTTCTCTAAAAAATGTATGTAAACGTAGAAAAACGTATAAACACGTATGAAAACATATAAATTCAAAAAAAAGTCCGAATTATTGAATTATTGTAGATAGAAGTGAAATAAAAGGATTTAAATGTCTGAATTATTCAAGTGGAAAGAATTAATTTCACCCTTTAATGTGTGCAAAAATTCAAACGCACTTCTCTTCTAACTTCTTTTCGCCCGCAGATAAAAGAGGTAAAGAAGTGATTTAAGAAAAACGAAACCATCACATATGGTAGCAAAAAGTATTTCAACCTGTTGCATTTTTTAAGTTAATGAGACAAAATAAAGTAATTTGATAAATATGAAAAGGTAATGAAATAAAATATTGAAAATGTAAGTTGTGACAAGATGTTTGATGAGATAGAGTGTGTAGTTTGATACGTTGATACAACTTGGATACCTACCGTAAGATTGAATGCCCATTTTTTTATACACTTGTCGAACAAAGTAGACGTAAGAAGAAATCATAGTATAATTCATGAAAAGAAAGTGTTTTGATAGTATTAAATTTAGTTTGTAATGGTATTTTCATGAAAAAGATACTACAGTATTTTCTTTTTAAATGGGGTGTTTTTGTATAGTTTGCTTAGGTGCCTACATTAGTTTGCGGGCTGCTTCCTCGACCTCCTTTGCTACGTCTTGTATATGCGTCCGTCGACGTCTTATAGAGACAGTTACGACATATGAGAAAGGTAGACACAGTTACGAGATATGCGTCCGTCAACATTACTTTTAGTTTGATGATTAGACTAAGAGTAATTCGACAAAACAATGTGACCGCCACCTCAGCTTTCTCTCTCTTAAACAAAACAGTGACCCACCGGACAGGGGACTGAACACTTTAAAAAAAATATTAATTAAAATAAATCATTACAATAATGGGGGCTTTATAAGAAAAATGAGGCATATTTTTATAAAAAAACCACACAAACACCCTTTTTAGGCTTGGTCTCTTCTCAATACATTCGGTCTCCTTCCAGACCAAACAAATGAAAAGGTCAGGGTGGGTTTGGTTGGTCACAATACCAGGTAATGGGGGACTTTGGTCAGGTTGGGTGAAGATCGACCAAATGATTTGGTCGGATTACGCTTAGTCTTATGTTAGGAGTTTTTTTGTATCACTACACTACATTCTATATAGCCGTGTCTTTTTATATTTTATTACAATTTTGACTAGTGTTTTGGCAAGAGTATAGTTTTGAAAAATATAAAGGAAAATGTGATATGGAGACAAACACAAATCGTATTGAATACTGAAAAAGCAAAAAATAAAACTGAAAACAGGTTTAATCTTTGGAACCATTAACCAAAGGCATGCCCCCTCCACCCTTGTTGTCACCTTACTCCATTCGCTACTCATAGCGTGTGCTCACTCCTCATCAAGATTCAAATGTCATGCATTAAAATAATATTTTTGTCGGAATATTCTAGACATACTCAAAACCCTAGACAACCTATTTCTTACACCTATAAGAACATTAATATAATATCACCTCAGGTCATCATCATCACGAATTTCAACACATCTTTACTCCGCCGTCATATCTTTTGAATATTTTCAATATGGGGTATTTAATTACAGTATCTCTTTCCTTATCCGTTTTTCCAATTGTCTTTGTCAAATTTTTTAAAATTTATGCATTTTCTTTAATACTATCACTTGACTAGAGTAGTAGTAATGAGACTCACTAGAATACTAACAACTGACGAATTTATTATAAAAAAGGTCAAATAAAACTTGAAACACAATATATATATATTTATCGGAAACATAAGTGCTGTAACCCTTTTGTAAAAACTTTCTTCCACCAACCCAACATTGATTCAGTCACTACTTTTCAACATTAAGTAATTAACAGATATGAACCCCTAATTTATAACAAACATAATTAAGTAATTAGCCCATGCCATATATTGATACATATTTAATTAAATTAAGATTTAAATCAGAAATATCTTACCTGCTTGTGGTGTCGTCGGAGTTGGAGTCGCCGGAGGTGGGGAGGTGGAGAGATGGAGAGGGTGGAGAAGGTGGAGGAGGTAAATTATTGAATGTGTTAAAAAGTTACACAGATCTGGAATATAACCCTAAATAAAAAACGTTTTTATTAACTTTGACCGATTTTGACCGATATTGACCAAAACCGATTTTTTTGACCGATTAGTGAAAAAAACGTAACGGCTGACCGCCGTTAAGCGATATATCAGTGATATAACGGCCGCCACGACCGATATTTACAACACTGAAATATGGTGTGGACATAGCATTGCTCTATGATGATTTAGTGGATTCAAATTAATCTATTACATCTCTAATTATTTGACGCACAACAGCAACTGGCAACATATATGACTTACATAATTCTTTTCTTTTCTGTTTTTCATTCTTATAGACTAACGTACAGAAACTTATCAAGCCATTAATACATCAAGATTATTTTATGAGATTAAACCGTTTTTATATCACATGTTAGATTTGTTAGTTAATAAAGGCCTATTGGTCCGGCCCACGTGTTTAGGCCCATTTATGTTTTAGAGTTCTCTTATTTTGTAGTTTATTTATAGTCTCGTATTTTTTAGTTTCGTAAGACAATTATCATTATTCAGTAATACACTATTATTGGTTTCTTGGTTTCAACATGGTATCAGAGCCATTAACCCCGATCCATAATTCTGTTGCTAGTTCCCTAATGTTTACTGTCATGTTTGTTGTCTGATCGTGTTCTCTGCCATTCCGCATTTATACGTCGCTTTGCTGTAAGTCAGATCTAGGACCATTCCTTTTCTTAAGTCATTAAAGTAATATAACGATTGACAATCATAATTATTGCTACTGGATTATGACTATGGAAATTGGATCAATGGCCTAAATTGTTTGATATATATCTTGGATTTAATTATTAGAGGAATTAATATGCTTGGTGGTCATATCAGTTAGAAGTTTGGTTCTGTTGTTTGATTCGGTTTTTATGCATTAGTTGGTTTGGTCTTTTTTAGTTTATTTTATTTTTGTTATAATGGCCACTCATAAAGATGATTTGTTGCAATCAATTAGTATTCAATTAGATGGTAAAAATTATACGTATTGGAGTTATGTTATGAAAAAATTTCTCCGTGGAAAATCGATGTGGGGTTATGTTTCGGGGGTTAAAAAAATCCCAACTGATGAAAAGATAGATAATTATGCTGTGTTATTGGAAACTTGGGAGGTTGATAATTCTAAGATTATAACTTGGATTAACAATTCTGTTACGCCATCTATTGGACTTTAATTGGCAAAGTATGAGACAGCCAAGGCAGTGTGGGATCATCTTGCTAAATTATACACACAATCTAACTTTGCTAAACAGTATCAACTTGAGACAGATATTCGTGCACTTCAACAGAATGATTTAAGTATTCAGGATTTTTATTCATCTATGTCAGCCTTATGGGATCAGTTGGCGTTAACAGAACATGCAACACTTAGTAGTTTTGATCCTTACATCAAACGGAGAGAGTCACAACGTTTAGTTCAGTTCCTTATGGCATTGCGTCATGATTTTGAAGGATTGCGTGGTTCAATTCTTCATCGTGAGCCTTTACCTTCTGTTGATTCAGTAGTTAGTGAATTGCTTGCAGAAGAGATTCGTCTAAAGTCTCTGGATGATCATAAGATTGTTACACAACAAGGCTCATCTGTTTTTGCAGCTTCACAACGATCTTCTAATGGCATCAAAAAAAACCTATTGCTGATAATGAGTGTGCATACTGCAAACAGAAGGGTCATTGGAAATCTGAGTGTCCTCTTAAACCAAAACAACCACCACACCTTAATAATGGTGTTGCTGACCCATCTTTAGACCCTTCTATGATTGAGCAATTTCAGAAATACTTATCTTTTCATAATCATGATATGACAAGTTCATCTGATAAATGCTTGTTAACATCATCACAAGCCGCTAACACATAGTCTGACTAGGACATGCCATAGGGAGCGAGGAATCTTATTTCGGAAATCTATTGTTTGAATTTGATGTTTGTCTGCTGCTGCTTGTCTTCTATCTGCTGTCTTCTGTCTGCTTCCGATTTCGAAGTTTCTTGTCAAACTCTCAATGTAGCATTATGAGTTTGAGAGGAGATGTTAGTTAATAAAGGCCTATTGGTCCGGCCCACGTGT
>BQNB010068968.1:0-33661 GCA_026074375.1 Tanacetum coccineum
GCAAACGCGTACAACACTAAAAATAAATAGTATATTTATCGACGTCGTCAATGACTTGAAAACACAGGGTGTTATACTTAACCTTTAGAAAAGTCAAACACTTACTAACATACTCAGCTATATCTTTTTTTATTCCAGGCCACCAATACCTATCTCTCAAATCATAATACATCTTATCAGCACCTGGGTGTATAGAGTACTTCGACTTATAGGCTTCATCCATTATCAGAGTTCTCACCTCACCCTTCAAAGGTACCCATATTCGATCCAGGTAGTACAAGGTTTCATCGCTTCTCTGTTCTATCATTTCATCCAAACCTTTCTGCAACCCTGCAAACTCATCCACAGCCTCCTTCTGAGCCGTCAGTATCCTAACCTTGATACTCGACTGAAGGGTCATATTCATAGCTCTAACTCTCTTAGGCTTTACTCTTTCTTTCCTACTTAGGGCATCAGCCACCACATTCGCCTTACTAGGATGGTAGCGAATTTCACAGTCATAATCACTAAACAACTCTATCCAACGACGCTGTCGCATATTCAACTCTTTCTGACTAAAGATATGCTGAAGACTCCTATGATCCATATAGATGACACTCTTTGTCCCATACAGATAATGTCTCCAGATCTTAAGTGCAAACACGACCGCACCCAACTCCAAATCATGGGTAGTATAATTCTTCTCATGAATTTTCAACTGCCTAAACGCATAGGCTATCACTTTACCTCTTTGCATTAACACACAGCCTAGTCCTATCCCGGACGCATCATAATATACCACAAAGTCTTTCGGTCCATCGGGGAGAGCTAGAACAGGCGCATTACACAACCTATCCTTCAAGGTTTGAAATGCCGATTCCTGTTTTTTTTTGGTAAAGGGTTACCCTGGTAAATTGTATTAATCACAGTAACGTTTGAGTATAATGGAATGTGGCTGAAGTACCACATTAACCTCAAGCAATGCTTGAACTACCAACTAGCATTTGAGACAAACCTCAAATGGCATTAACATAAGACAATTCTAACCTAATGGACATCTAGATTCGACTTGTAAACTTTCCAACCAGTAGCATGCCCACGAAGACGAACTTTCATACAAGTCATCAGAAATGAATTAGTCTTCATAAATTCTAACATTGTTTGGCATATTCCAAGAGGAAAGCAACTGATTCACCCTTATCGTGTTCTTGAATTTGAGGGTGAGAAGCTTCAACCTTATCGTGACCATAATAGTATCACGAATATCTTCCGGGGTTCTCTTAACTTGCTTAAATGTACGATTGTTACGCTCTATCCATATAAAGTATGAAGACGCAGCCAAGAGAAGTCTTCCAATTATACTTTCAGCCGATTCCTGTTCCTCATCCTAATTGAAGGTCTTACATTTCTGAGTCAAGATAGTAAGAGACTTAGCTATCTTAGAAAAGTTCTCAATGAACCTACGGTAATATCCATCCAATCCTAAGAATGAACAAATCTCAGTCGGAGTTCTAGGGGCTTTCCAATTCTTAACAGCTTTAATCTTACTAGGGTCTACATGAATCCCATTACCATTTATCACATGAACGAACAATAATCGGCGCTTCCTAAGGCGACGAACTTGGTCGAATGAAACCTTTGTCTTTGAAGTTCCTGAGTTTTCCCGACAACTCCTCTCCAATCGAGCTAAGTGAGCCAAACGATAAGGATACTTTGCTACCCGGCGTTGCTCTGAGGGATTAACACAAATTCGAAACTCAATTTTCAAATAGGGCGGTATTCCAGATAGGCATCCAGGGAGGGAATACCTCAGAAAATCTCTAACCACAAAACAATCTTTAGTTATATGGAATATCAAAACACAAGCATGATGAATTGGGTTGGGCTAATTAATCAAGAGAGAAAGTGAGGTTTCTAGTGATAGAAAATGTAACAATATCAAATGAAATTGTGATAAAAAGAAACAACCAACCCTTCCCATTGGCTGAAAAGGGTTTTATATACAATGTTTTTGTGAGCTCTTTATGGGCTTAGTATGGGCTTACACTTGGGTATAAGACCCGGCCCAATACCGAAAGCCATACACTTACTTTCTATCTGCAAGCTATGCTATACTAAACGATACACGGGGGAGACCGAGTCTTTTTCATAATCCTAACTATCTCCCCCTAAGGGAGGTCACCCCATAAAATACAATTTGCATAATAACATTCTATGAGTTGTATCTTACTCAAGCTCTAGACTTTGTATTCTTCATTTATTGACTTCATTGAACATCTAATGATCCATGAGCTTTGTTCCATAGACTTGTGTAATCTTCGAGCATTTCTTGAGATCATCAGACAGCAGGATATCTCTTAATCATCCATGTAGTCTGAAGTGTTGCCTTCATGTGAATGTTTGTACCATCGACCCTGCATCTCACACATTTCTTGGATCAAAGATTACAACTTCTCAGAGTTGCGGAAGCCTGTTGTTGTTGTGCAGTTCATGGTCATGATGTCTTTACTGAAACATTTATGTGAAGTCATTGGTAGTGAAATTGACACCACTGGAACAGGTATCTCCATCTCCCATCTTTGCTTTGCGATCCTGTAATAAAACAGTTAGCAATAAAAGCTTGTGGCCGAATATGGCTTTTGCAGTCCATCGCCTTGAAGTCGGATGGATTTAAACTCCCCAGATCCCAGTGAGTGACCGTACCTGTAGATAGGTAGATTCCTCTTAAGAGGAAATCTCCTGACAAGAATAATTTTCCATAAAATAGTATTGGATCATCAAATGTATACCAGTCAGAATCACATACTTTGCATTTCACTATTATCGGAACGTCTTAAAGCCGAGACAACAACGATAAGATGAATCGGGTTAGTTATGTCTTGGACCGGATTAAAAGATAAAATAACTGATTTGAAAATCAATCGACCGTGTTACTTTTGAGAAAGTATTTTTGAGCCATGTCGATAGTGTTTATAGCACAAAATCAAATTTCATCATAAACACATTTGTTTTGAAAGATATACACAGTCATGTGGCTAGAAAATCATTGAAGAGCACATCGAAAGGATTTTTTCATAAAATGTACTCGTCAATATCAAAAAAATGTAACCAGTTTGATTCATAAGGAATCGCACCCATCGTTTCTTTCTCCCGTATCACAAGCTTGATCCTCAATAGGATCTCAATGCACATACAATGAGCTGTTTGATGTTAGGGCTCTAGAGAGAGAATTTCCATCGTTCATATGTGAGTACATTTCGTATCACTCGAATGTTCCTGCAATACCACGAGGATATTGCGTAAGACTCTTAAGAACGTTTACTTGATATCGACATTATTTGAGGTGAGCAAGCATATGTTTTGTATTATGACCTAACGAGATTTATATATAAATTCTCATGGCTCTAGACTCAATAGTGCCATTTTTAGGATTTTAAGTAGTCGGAGGCTGGAGCAGACTTGCCACCTTTAAATATCATCTAACACTGGAGTGATAAAGACGAATAGAAATGAATAGAGATGCTCCGTGAGAAATGAAAACAAGAATCTTTGAGGGAATTTGAGTGGCTAGGAACGGGTATGTGTAACGTAACACAAGGTCCATGATACTTTGACCCTTCAATGTCAGCAATCAACCGATGTGATTTTGACAGCATATGTAGTGACCCGTTTCTGCTACATGTTTAAGAGGCTGGTTTCTTTTCACCCTGTAATCTTAAAACATATCCTTTAATATCTTTTCAACCCCTTCGGTGCATTACCGAGACTGATCCAATACTAGTACCTTGTTTGGGTAAGTGTCCCAGTTACTTAGCTCCATCTCATCTGCACTAATCCCTTTTCACACATAACATTTCAATCCTTTTGTAAAACATACGCTAAGGACTTCTACACTAAACTAGTGGAATTGTCCTGGGTAGAACCCTCCGGCTCTGGCGGGATCAGATGAACATGTACCTAACCATACCTGCCTTATAACTCCCTCTAAATTAAATACATGACGGACTCCCTTTTGGTACGTGTCCTCTTCTCCATAAAACCATGAAAATCAATCAAGGTACGGCTATTAAAATCAAAAGCATTAGTAAACTCGATTGTTTTGAATCATGAAACTAACTGCTTCCCCCTCAACAATGTGTCGTCCATATTTCCAAATTGTTTAGCACATGGAGGGAGGTAGTCACCCTGCTTGAGTTACTTCATAAATTACATTTTAATCCTAATTTAATATTTAAATATCACATTCTCATCCCTTGATACAAAAATTTTAAAACCCTTGAGATTTTAGGATTTTCAATTGATTTTACATAAGTTCGAAAATTTGGGCAGAAAATGTGGTCTGATTTAAATACAATAAGCCGATATTGGAACCTATAAATGCTCTGCCTCAATTAATGAGGATTCGTGTATGTCAGTTATTATGAGTTTTAGAAAATTATATGGAGTAAACGAGAAACTTCATGAAAATTCCATTAAACTTACACATAACACTGATTACCACACTACATTAATGATGTACCTAGAAATGATATGAAAAAAAGACATGACAGGTTAAATCAAGAATGATTTAAGTCATACTGTCCTCTGCAACATTCTTATGTATCCGAAATCACTGATTTTCCTTGCACCACCCAACACATCTAACTCCTTTTGAAAATTTTTCCAGCAAGAGGTCGAACACATTTGAACATGAGCCTTTGTGGTTGGTGGTGAGGGTGGTTTTGTGATGTTTTGTCTTTCAAGTAACCATTGAATAACAGGTACAATGAGTGGAGTTCGCGATGTACAGCAAGGTCCTCCTTGATGAATGGGAACATCCAACCATTAATTGAATCTCGAGTTCAGCAAAGACAGAGTTAAATTGGATTGTACACTATCTAATCTAGCCTTGTTTTCTCTGCAACTACTGCTTCATTTTGTATTCCTCACCTTTGTTTTTCCCCTCCATTGGAGACCATCATGAAACTTCCTTAATTAGATTAAGAAAAGTAAGTTGATTTGAGCTAACCAGAAATGTACCTTTTATGGCTACATCGAGGAACTCTCTGGGAAAAAAGGTAAGTACCAGATCCTTCACTGAACACTTTGGAAAGTTGTTGAATTTTATATGGGTCAAGCAAGCTTTCATCTTCCATTAAGAAACTTCCACAGCTTCCCCCGGAATCGCAATCTTATCTTAAGTAGATTCACCGGCTTTTCTGTAGCACGCACGCATTGAGAATCGTAACATGATGTAGTAAAAGCCTAAATATCCGAACTACACAATAATATCCGAAACCATAACACCAAGTCAATTAAGACCTGATGAAATGAATATTCACCTTATAAAAAAGAGAGTGAAAAAGAAAGAAACATTCAAAGTCACTAAGTGACCCCGGTTGACACAATTATCCCCTTAAATAGCCGAAATGCAATAACACTTAAGGCAACATGTCCGAAATGTACACATTTTCTTCTTGCAATATACTGCCTATCTAAAGAATCACCATACTTATCAAACCTATGTGTACCTCTTTTGTCAATCAGATTCACCTCCTTAGAAAATAAGCTTATTAATGGAACTGATTAGGGAAAATATTAAAATGAATCAAAGACATATCATCAACTTCAAGCAATTTATACTACGAATTATTTCCAAAACAAACCTAAGCCCTTTAAAAACAAAATGAGTTGGCAATGCTTGTCGTGCTGTAATTTTTAAAGCCTAAGCCCCTAATCATGAAATTATATTTAAGCCCAAAGTTTATTAAACTTATGCAACTGAAGCTCTGGTAGTTTAAAATAAAACTTAACTCCCCCTCAAATTATTATCCCACCAAAATAAAAAATTGTTTCCATATAAATTAACCCAGGTGACTAGTTTGAAGAAAATTCGAAAACACTGACTTCCCGCCTCGCACAAAGACCCGTATAATCGATTTAAAGAATCTATGTATATGTTCGAGCGTCTAGATTTCTTAGAACAAATGTTTAGTACAAGTTGAAAAACTGAATTCTGATTATGAATAGAACAAACTGTTTTCAAAAGGTTAACCCAGAACAAAAGAATTTATAAATCAATATCTTTTGGAACAACTCGTTCGTGTTAAAAAAACTAGTACCCATGGACAACGATAGTCCATGCTAGTTGCAAGTAATAGGCAGAGTTCCTAATATCCGATATGTTTGCAATCAAAATCTTAAAGGATGACACAAGTAACATCTAAAAAGCTAAAATGAGTAAAATACATTTAACTCCTTTTTACATCATGACCTTACTGTCAATATCTTTTTGTAACTCCCATGAATGAAATGATCATTATGAAAGATTATTAGCACATTACTCCCCCTCAAATAATGTCCCATTTTCTTTCTTTCAAGAGCTTTAGACTGTGTAGAGTTGAAAGAAAATTCTTTACAAATCTTTTATGATGAGAAACTGAGATGACTGATTTGGTTTTTGAACGACAAAACCTTTTTCAACACGTGTAACACAAATAATTTTTAGAAGAATCATAGACGAAAAGTCATTTGGTTAAAAAGAATACTTCTCTTCTTGATCAAGAAATAATGCACTGAAGCGTACATTAGATCGAGGTGCATAGGTATAAAGTAAGCCATGCCCGGAGAACCTTAATCACCCTTGTTAGGGACAGACCTTCCTTTTTTAGCCACGTGCTTTCCACCTAGATTGAAAACGGGTTGCAGTCGAAATAACTACAAGCCATTAAGACATGGTTTTGAAAAGTTTAACTTCCGTTCGAGCATCATTTAAAGACAACCCGTTGTCCATTAATGAATGACATTTTCTAGGACCTGTAAATGTGTATCGATAAAATGGAATACATGTCTTGAAGAAAAACAATTTTGGCATTTTCTATTTTTTCTTGATTCTTTATGATTTTTGATGTTTTATATATTTGTATTTTTCTTTTTTTGGTTTTAAGTATGTACATTATTTACAAGGAATACTTAAAGCCAATCCGTTACTCATCCTGATCATCCTAAAGACTTTTTGATGTCTCCAGCTTCAAACACTGCATGCCAATAGCCTTTGGGAAAATGAATTCGAATCGTTCTCTGGGCAGCGCCTTATGATATATCCGTCCAGTTATACCTGTCCTCACGAGAAAACAACTCAACCACCTCCTTTTTCCACATGTTCCTCCTGAGAACTGATGTCGGACGTGCATGTGTTAAGACCTGGAGTGCTGAACGTTGTTGTAGCAAAGGGCTATGGTACTCTTGTTGTCACAGTACAAAGGGATGCGATTGTAAGCGAAGCCATAATCTGATAATTGAAACCGCAATCCATAGATTAGGTCACAACAACCAAACATCGCGATGGTATCAGCCTCTGGTAGACGAGATGGACGTGCTAGTTTCTTCTTTGATGACCAGCTGACTAACTTATCACCAAGGAAACTGAGCACTGCGAACTGTTACTTCTGCGAGTTGTCCTGACAACCAGCAAGCGTCTGCCGTCTGCGTATACTGTAGTGCCATGGCGGTGTCTTTCGGATACCAAGACCTATATTTGATGTATTCCTTGAGATACCGAAAGACCCGTTTAACTGCCTCAAGGTGCTTTATAGTGGCCTAGATTGATATCTAGCACCATGCACATAGCAAATCCGAGGTCAGGGTCTAGCTGGCTGTGAGGTACAATCAGGACCCAATCATGCTGCGATATTTGGTCTTGTCAACAAGGGTCCCTGGAGAAGGTCCTCGACACAGTTTTTGTTGCTCTACCATATGAGTGTCAACAGGTCCCACTATTTATGAAGGACAACTTTCCTTTAAAATCTCATTGCATATTTAGATTTGATTAATGAAAAATGCCTCTAGGATTTTGAGAAATTTTGTAAGCCATAAAAAAATATATTTGACCATCATCGACATTGAAATTTAGACACATATTCATAGAAAAACTGTCACAATCCTTGGGGGTCGGTTCGAGGCAAATAGTGATATCATCAACATATATTTGAACATAAGAGTTGTGTTTGGCCTGTTTTTCCGAATGAATCAATGTTGGAATGACGACTCCCTTGAGAATCCTGTGCTCAGAAAAACTTTGACAAAGTGCTAACCCATCGCCCGGGGAGCCTTTTTAACTCCGTAAAAGTGCTTTCTTCAGACGATAGACAAAATTGGACGTTCTGGTCAACAAAAAGTCCTTCCGGTTGGTGAACATAGACTTCATCTGTTGAGCTCGTCATTTAAGAATGCAGTTTTCCACGACAATATGATAAACTGTCATGTTAACGCTGGCGGCATTGGCAATGAATAACCTGATTGCATCAAGACGAGCAACCAGGGCCGAAGGATTCCTTCAAAAACTAGACCTTCTACTTAATCGAAATCCTTTTGCTATAAGACGTGCCTTATTTTTTCACAACACATCTACCATACTCCGTACAAGTTACGACCTTATAAATCCACTTGATAGCAATAATCATGGCACTGTCTAGAGTGGTACTAAATCCATACGTCCCAGTCGATCAAATTCATGGATTGACCTTCTTGCATGCATGAAAACAACAGTCCTTCAAGAAGGCTGCAGATTTGAAGTTTTTTCTTTTACGGTTCGACTTTTGGACATACAGAATTGTAAAGCCACCACAAGCAACCGTAGTAAGCTGTGTATCCGAATTGGATACCGGTCGATAGGGATTCCCAATATGTTATCAAGAGGATGGGATCCGGTCCATTTCCGGATAAGTTTCATGAGGTTGAAGTGGATTGGTTGGGTTCTGGCATCAAGATTTCCCCGAGGTGAATGACGCTGTCAGAGTTGATCAGGGCTGAACACATTAACAAATAGTTTTCGGGAATCAGCACAGCAAACGGATAACTTCTGCAGTATTACTCACCTGGATAAACCAAGATTGTGAAACCGAGAGGAGGATGATGAACCAGTGGTGATGAAATATGACTTCCCTGCTGTTGCGTCGAGATCAAATAGAAATATACACTGATGGCCTGTGTAAACACCTGGGTCTTGTGCTACATAAGTAATTTAGATTCCTGAACGATACCCGGTGGATTAAAATATTCATCAACAAAGGTGGAATAACATCTCTAATTCTTTTTATTTGTGGGAGGTACATATGGTATAGTACGGAGCAGGATAGTTGTACGAGCCCAGAACTAAAGTCCAAGCGTTCAACAGGTTTTAGAAAGCGGGTCCTAGACTGGATTGTACAGCCATAGCTCATTCAGCTCGAATTGAACTTTAAATGAGTTTTCCCTTGATTTGTCGGTTTGTTTGTTGTAGATACTGTAGCCTTTTCTGCACGGTGCATATCCAACAAAAATTTCCAAATCAATCACCATTGGTTGTAGTTTTTTTCCAAGATCCACGCTGTTTAATTTGTAGGGTAACAAAGAGCACCAAAGACCCAGAAAAATGTGAGATCAGACTTCTTATGTAGTACTAGCTCATACTGGGGTTTTGTCCGTGACGTGTCGTGAATAAGGGAACGTTTTTGGGTGGTAAAGGCAAACAGTAGCCACAAGCTTCAGCCCAAAGAAACATCGGTGCCTTGGAAAAGATTAGCATAGTCCAGCCTCCTACGACAAGAGTTCGGTTTTCCGTCGTTTCAACAACGCCGTTCTGCTGTGAGACCTTGGCACTGTCTTTTTTGTGAAAGATTCCAACTGTATTTCATAATAATCATTACAGATCTTGTAATGTACAAATTCAGTTTCCATGGTCGTGCGAAGAATCGGTAACGATTTTGTTGAGACTAGACGTTGTATTTGCTGCAGAAATTTTGATACAAACCAGCTGATGTTTCATCTTTGATCAGCAAAAAACTTAACCCACGTAACCCGAGATAATCATCTTACGATGACTCAAGATGTATTTCTTCCCATTGAATATTTGCACACGCATTCGGTCCCACATAAATCCATATGAAGGGTGGTTAAGACGATCCAAATTGGATGTTTATTAGGTTTTGGGTTTGTGTGTATTGCTTTTTGCTCTTATCCTATTGACAAATCAGAACAAAGATGATAATTTTCAAACTTCATCTAGGAAAAGCCTCTAACAAGGTCTTTTCCTTGCAAGATCATTGATGGTACCGAAGTTCAAGTGGTTTAAACGCCGATGCCATAACCATGATTTATGTTGTATGCCTTTGGATAGCAAGCAATATTGGGGGGGGGGGGACTTCATCATGTCTTCATCAAGAAATAATGTATAAATTAGAACCACGGGAACTTTAAGGTAATTCAACACCATCCGATTTCACGAACAAAAATACAAGAATGCTTTTCTGAAGGCAACTTCTAAATCCGAATCACAAAATTGACCTACAGAAAACAAATTATGCCCCAGTCCTTCCACGTAATATACCCTGGAGATTACACTATCACCAACGACATAGAATCTCCATAACCCATAATAGCACCAAAGAGGTCATTCCCGAATCTATAAAACTGTCCCGATAAACTTATTACGAATTCATGAGCCTAGAGCGATCCCCGTCATATTTTTTTGAACAGCCTGAGTCCAAATACCAAAAGGAACAATTTGTAACGAAAGCATTTGAAAAACAACAAAGATGATAGTTTGGAAAGTTGGAATCTCCCAATGTTGTGATGGGTACCGTTGGGTTAGCACAACAATTGGCTGACATTCCCGTTAGGTTTTAGTGACCTAGTTAAAGGGTACTGATCACACTAGGGTAAAAGTTTCTTCCTATGGGTCTCCATTGATAACCAACATTGTTAAGGTGTTTTGTGCCAGTTTGTTTCCAAATTTGTTCGTGATATGTTTAGGTTTCCACACTTGTTTAACTTGCTTAGGTTTCCAAACTTGCTTAACATGACGCACATTATTTTTAACATTGGGGGATGCATTCACAAATTGCAAATAAGTAACCACACACATATCATGAGTAGCCAAAAATAAGCATTTGTTACATGTTTGGCACACAGAATGAGAATTCGAATTAATTACAGTAGCGCTTAGAGCTAAAACTAGAATCAACACGATTCGTGTTTTAATACTAAGATCTAATTGTCCTAGGGTGTTCTTCTACTTTCTTTTCATGCAGTCACTTTAGCTGGCGTGATCGTATATGTTTTCTTGATTATGCTATAGGCCGAGAATCCGCTAGCAAAACCCCCCAGTGCAACTCGTTTACTCCTGTAGAAGGAGGCACAAGACATTAATAAGTTAGTGTGCATTGGCTCTACATGTTTGTGTGAAGTACTCTACAGGATTTGCAATTTGGTCCTTAAAGAAACTGCTTTCCTAGGTGTTGCAGTCTTCTTATCGTGTTGAATGAAGACCTTAGGGCCCATGTGCCAAACAAATATTCTAATAGTTCCCTGAGAATCTTATTGTAACGGCAAGCAGATTCGAGTGATCTATCTAAAAGGTCTTTCAACTTAGCTTCTTCTTACTATTTCGCGAAGTGTATCAACACTTATACTTAAGATGCCTGAGATAAACTAGAGAAACTTCCCTATTATTCCTATTGCAGGGGGAATAGTTCAACACTATAGCAAACTTCCTGTTCAAGTAATTTGGTTTAACCAGATATGTATTGACACATGACCGTATTCGTAGTTTACCTATTAGACTCTTATTTTCATTTTTAAGGGCGTTATCTGTTCTATATGCTTAGCAACGCGTAATCTTGATCGAAATCATACAATTCGTTTGTAGTTGCTTCTTAATCATATGCATTTACCTGTCCCCTAAAAAGCTCATTTTGTTCTTGAAGAACATTAACCTTTTCAGTTAATTGTGAGATCTGAAAGTCTAGGGCCCTAAAATCAAGTGTTAGGTCTAGTTCACTATAAATACGGGTCTCCATAAGTTGAGAAATTTGCATTTTCTGCTTTTTGATGACAATTCTTTCCTTGAAGTGAAGCTTTCATTTGAACACGATCACAAAACGGAGTTAAAATCAGGAGTATCATTAACGGGTTGAAGATTGTTTATTCTAACAAATCTTTCTTATAAAGGTTTTGATACTTCTAAACTGTAAGCATTTAGTGATTTACCGCAAGATATGGAAAACCGTTTAAAAGTTCATTATAATTATCCTTATGGATATTATCACGTAAATTAGAATGCTTTGCTTCAAGTTCCAGACAACGGGCTTTGACAACATTATGAGCCTTTTGCATTTCAGTAAATCTAGATACGTTAAGCTCAGAATTCGATGCAACATAAAACACTTCTTTAGACAAACCATCAGCAATTATATTATCATGTTCAATAAGAAGGTTTTTCCGTTCAATCTCATCATGTTTCCTATCAACAATACTTTGGTCAAGTTCAGCTTCTAACTCATCAAAGGCATCACTCATTTCTTTAACTTCTTTTGTTAGAGCTTTTTGAATGCCCTCAAAATGTTCTTGAAGAGTTTTGAAAAATGGAATGACCTCCGTGAGGTAACATGTCTTGGTTTGTTCAAAACCCCTTTCCCCTTCAGTGATCTCAGTTGGTGTGATTCTCTTTTTACAGATTTTCTTAAATTTAGAAAAAAGTTGTCTAAGTGTAAAAATATTATATTTCACTTGACTTTTGGTTGGAAGCACTCTGGGGACAAGCGTTGCAGGTGTATTTGGAGGATACACAGTCAACGCGTTGATTGGTCTGGTGTTCTGCTCTTTGAGAGCTTCAGCTTTCATCTTAACAATATCTTGAGACCAAAATATTTGTTCTGGGTCAGTTGTTTCTGTGGTGTGAAGGTCACTAAAAAATTCTCTTTCGAGTAATTAGGCGGTGTGATATTGACCTTATTATCCACACATTCATTAGCTTTCATTTTTTCATGCATTTTCTTCCTAGAAATTTCAGTAAGTTTAGAGGTCTCTCCCCGTCACGTATACCGGCGGTGCATGATTGGGTGAGACATATTACATGTAACACTATACAGGGCAGGTGAACTTGCCTTGCCGATTGTAGACATAGGGGGTTTCTTGTAGCCAATAGCAACCTTATTTATTCATTATAATAGACCTAGGTTACAATCAATGTGAACTGTTGAATAGACTGGCCTTGTTTGAATAATTTATCCTCGACCTTATCTTTTAAAGCTTTTAAGTCCAAAAATTCTTCAGGTATTTGTTTTCTTTTGATTAAATCCTTTTTTAAAGGTGTAACTTCATTACATTAATTATTATGTTGGATGGTAGAGGCAAGTTGCAATTTTTACAGATATGAAGTTCCTTTTTCAAATTCTCTTCCTTCATTTTTTTTTTATTTTACAGTCACATATAACTATTCTTAGTTGCTCACTCAATCTTTTGTTTCTCTTTCTGTAATTCAAACTGGCACGTCTTTCTACAGTTCAACTTGTACCTTGTATATTGCAAGTTCCGGCATTTAATAAATTATTAAAACTACTGTATTACTAGGTTGTTATGAGAGCGACAGATAGGACATCAAATTCATGCTAATCATTATCTATCATCACATTTTAAATTCTAGCCATTCAAAATTTGGAACCATCGATGCATTATTTTGTACAACCTGCACTGCATCGTCCTTTACATACTGATTCATAAGGAGAATATTAACTATCATCGTATTAATGACATGTGAGTCATTTTGGTTTTTTTTTAACAACATGGTTTGGTTGTACATCGTCGTGCATCTCGTGTTCTTCATGATGATCACAAACAGCATCTTGATAGTGATCATGGTCTTGTACCTCAGATAAGACGGGTCTGCATCGTAGAGGACCGGCTCATCATAAACTTGGATCCAGTGGATGAGAGATTGCCATGAACATAGTTGGTGCTGTAAGAAGCTCATCAACATCAGAAATCATACACATCACGCTCCTCAGCATGAAACACATTATCCACCTTAAGAGCTAAGTCTTGAACCGGTTGCTTCATCAACATATTCATTAATAGCATTGTCCTGTCCCACCATAGGAACCAATTAACTGCTCTTCATCCAAGGCTACCCCATTCTCTTGAGCTTGCATCAGCAACATCTTGTCTTTGAAGTATTCAAAGTTCTATGGACGCTTGGGTTGAGTGCATTTCCTTGCTATATGGCCTACCCCGTTGCAGTTGTAGCACTTAACCTGCCTAACTTGACCTGGATTAGCATTCCCCACTCTGTTATGTGCTCCCTCATAACCAACTGCACCTGCACCCCGTGCATTATTACCCTGTCCTCTGTTCTGTCGACCCTGAACATTCTGAACAACAACCCTGCCGTCTTGTATTGTAGCTTGATTCCTTGGGTTCGATGAGGTTCTGAGTTGATTGTTTGTTTGAGGAAGGAAGGTTTTGTATGACTGGGTGAGTAAGGCAAGTGTGTTGGTTAGGTTCTCGATTAGGTTGTCAGTTGGAGAAAGTCCCAAATCAGATTGTGGGGTGTCAGCAGACTGTGGTTGATGATATGTGGTCGGTGGATTTGTTGATGACTGAGAATGATAATGTTGAGGTGAAACATTGGACATCAAGGCAAGAGGATCAACTGTCTGTTGTGTGAGACGTTCCAACATCATCTTGTTCTCGTTGGCATGTGCCTCATGTTGCTTCAGGTAAGCATATAGTTGATCAAAGTTTGAATCCTTCAATCCTTTGTTAAGTTTCACAGCTGTAACAAATCTACCCCATTCCGGTAGCATGTTATTCACAAACTTTGAGTTCAACTGTATTTTTGACATTGTCATCTTGATGTTCCGCATGTCATTGATGAGCTTGGCAAACCGGACATAATAGTTGTGAATGGTTTCGCCTTTGTTCTGACGAAAGTGTTCAAAGTCATCATACAGTTGTGATTCACGGTCTTCCTTTGTTAATTCCGATCCTTCCAAGAGCATCTTCACATTGTCCCATATGTCCTTTGCATCAGTGTAATGATTAATAAGTGAATAGATGTCTTTTGGTAAACCTTGAAGTATGATGTTTGTTGCCCGAATGTCTGCATTGTACCTATCCTTCTCATCCTGTGACAGATCCGAATAAACTCGAGGTCGTTCAGGACCCAGATTGAGTGGACCTTCAGTTCCTTCAGCAACAGTTACTCGCGTGGTCCCCATCTGAAATGGTCCTTCATCAATTGACTTTAAAATGTTCACCCCATTATCCTTACCCCGACAGTATAATCGAATACGTTGTTGCCATGACGCAAAGTCAGCCTTATCAAGCATAGGTGGTCGGGTATCAAAACCGGCACATTGGATGTCCTCTGAAAGATTAGCCATAGTGATTACTTGTGATATGATTAAGTTGATCGATCAATGATTAGTGATTGTATGTTAAAAGTGATGATTGTTTGTTGGATTAGGTGATATGTTGTTTGATTGTGATTTGGTTTGGTTGAATTAATGTTAACTTAATGTTGATAATGAAACTTAGGCAAAAAGCAGTGAAGTTTTGTCAAAAGGCAGTGAAGTTTTGTCAAAAGGCAATGAAGAATATGAGTCAAAACGCAGTGAAGTATTGTCAAAACGCAATGAAGAATCTGAGTCAAAACGCAATGAAGAGTCTTGAGGTTTGATCAAAACGCAACATTGAGATTTAATCAAAACGCAACCAGTTAAAAAATTGGGCAGAGTCTTCCCTAGTCAAAACGCAACGAAAGTCTTTAAAACGCAACCTGTAGTCAAAACGCAACGACCAAAACGCAACCTCTAGGTCAAAACGCAATGGTCAAAACGCAACGATCAAAACGCAACCTATATGTAACACCCCCAAATTGTGTCGCAGCGGAATATGGGTTCGGGCCGTGTTACTTCTCAGATCAATAACACAAGATATATATAGAACGACCAAAAAGTCGTTTGAAAACGATACATTGGATTTATCAGAAGGTCACATGTAGACGACGAAATACAAACTTTTTCAACCTATAAAACACCTAAAAATCACCCATTTAACGATTTCACTTGATTCTTTTGCACAACTTGGTCCTAGAATATTAAAACAACTATAAAAACACTAAACTTTAAAAAATACATCACAAACGATAAATAAATGATAATCAAAGAGTGTCAATAAAAAGACCATAAAACTTTCTAAAACCAAACTTTGATCTAAACTAACTAAGAAAACGCACACACAATTCTTAGCTAATCATCCCATGTGCTCTTATACCAATTGGTAGAATACTATATCATAACACAAAAGCCGTGAGGATGGAGGTTGTTGGGTTTTAGAGAGAGAAAGTGGTCTTTCTAGAGAGAGAAAGTGCAAGATAGTGTATTAGCTTAAAATGAACAACCAACCCCTTCCCATGGCTGGAAAGGGGTTTATATACATGTGTTTGTGAACACTTGGGTAAAAGACCCGGCCCAATACCGAAAGTCATACGCTTACTTTCTGACTTAGAGCTGTGCTATACTAAACAATACACGGGGGTGACCGAGTCTTTTTCATAATCCTAACAAACTGTTACGGGTTGGCAAGTTTGTATTGATTATCGTAAACTCAACGAAGCAACAGCGAAAGATCACTTTCCGTTGCCATTCATGGATAAAATGCTAGAAAGACTCGCAGGAAATAAATACTTCTGTTTTCTCGATGGTTTTTATGGATATTTCAAATACCGATCGATCCTATGGATCAAGAAAAAAACAACATTCACATGCCCTTTCGGAACATACGCTTACAGGCGAATGCCTTTTAGTTTATGTAACTCACCTGCTACTTTCCAACGGTGTATGTTGGCTATCTTTCATGACATGATCGAAGAATCTGTTGAAGTATTCATGGACGACTTCTTCGTCTTTGGAAACTCCTTCGATAACTGTCTAAACAATCTCGATAAAATGCTTCAACATTGTAAGGATGCAAATCTTGTCCTTAATTGGAAAAAATGTCACTTTATGGTTGAAGAAGGAATCGTTCTTGGACAAAAAGTGTCTGGAGCAGGCCTTAAAGTTGACAAAGCCAAAATCGACGTAATCTCTAAGCTTCCACCCCCCACTAATGTTAAAGGAATTAGAAGTTTTTTAGGACATGCCGGTTTTTACCGACGTTTCATTAAAGACTTTTCAAAAATTGCTCGTCCTTTAACCTAATTGCTTGAAAAAGATAATCCATTCGAGTTCAATGATAAATGTCACAAAGCATTTAATTCTTTAAAATAAAAACTCACATGCACTCTTGTAATCATGAGCCCGAATTGGAATCTTTCATTTGAGCTAATGTGTGATGTAAGCGAATTCGCAGTTGGAGCAGTCTTAGGACAAAAAGATGAAAAACACTTTCACCCCATCTATTTTGCAAGCAAAACCACTAATGCAGCTCAGCAAAACTATAGTGTTACAGAAAAAGAACTTATGGTTGTAGTTTTCGCATTCGATAAATTCCGACCCTATCTGGTGTTATCCAAAATGTTGTTTACACCGATCACTCCACTTTAAGACACCTCTTCAAAAAGCAAGATGCTAAGCCATGTCTCATACGTTGGATATTGCTATTGCAAAAATTTGATATCAAAATCAAAGACAAAAAAGGTACTAAAAATGTTGCCGCCGATCACTTATCACGGATTAAAAATGATGAGACAAGTGATAATGATGATGACATCGACGATAACTTTCCTGGTGAAACTCTTATGGAAATTAGCAGCAAAAACATACCATGGTTCGCAGACTTTGCAAACTATTTGGTAGGTGATATTATTCCTAAGAGAATGACGTACCAACAAAAAAATAAATTCTTCTCTGACCTCAAACACTATTTTTGGGAAGATCCATATCTTTTCAAAGTATGTTCAGACGGTATGATTAGACGATGTGTCTCTGAACCAAAAACTCGTATTATCTTAGATCAATGTTACCACGAACCTACCGGTGGACATTATGGACCTACCACAATAGCTAAAAAGATCCTAGACTCAGGATTTTATTGGTCGACGATCATCAAAGAAGCTCACACTCTCGTTCGCCTTTGTGAAGCATGTCAAAAAAAACTAGAAACATATCCAAACGTAATGAAATGCCCTTAAATAGCATCCAAGTATGCAAAGTTTTTAACATTTGGGGTATTGACTTCATGGGACCATTCCCGCAATCCTACACATTCAAATATATCTTAGTCGCCGTCGACTATGTATCAAAATGGGCCAAAGCTCAAGCTTTACCGACTAACGATGCCCGAGTTGTTATATCATTTCTGAAAAAACTATTCTGCCGTTTCGGAATGCCCAAAGCTCTCATAAGCGACCGAGGAACTCACTTCTGTAATAAAATAATGGAAAAACTATGAAAAGATACGGAGTTACTCACCATTTCTCTACATCCTATCATCCTCAAACGAGCGGACAAGTTGAAAATTACAAACAGAGCCTTAAATAGAATCCTTGAAAAAACAGTGAAAGATAATCCCATGGTTTGGTCAAGAATATTAGATGATGCTCTGTGGGCCTTCAGAACCGTTTACAAAACACCCACCAGAACCATACCTTACAAGCTATTATATGGTAAAAACTGCCATTTTCCATTTGAAATTGAACATCGTGCATACTAGGCACTTAAAAATTGTAATCCCGAACTTATCGCGACTGGTGAGAAAAGAATGTTCTAATTACATGAATTAGATGAACTAAGACATCAAGCATATAAAAACTCTCGTCTATACAAAGCAAGAACCAAAGTCTGACATGACGAAAAATTAAAAATGAGAAAATAATTCAAAAACGGAAACAAAGTGCTGTTATTTCACTCAAAATATAAATTCAAACAGCCTAAACTTAGATCTCGCTGGCTTGGACCATACATTGTGAAACATCAATATCCATCCGGATATGTGAAACTATATGGTAAAGATGGCACGACATTTATTGTTAACGGCCACCGACTTAAGCTTTATCATGAAGAAGATTATTATAATGACCGAAGGGAAGAAATCACACCCTTCTTTCCCAAAGAATGAACCGTCGAAGCATGATTCTAGCTAACGACTCTAAAAAATTAAGCGCTTCTCGGGAGGCAACCCGTGCTTTATCTCTTTTCCACTCAAGTGTGGAGGAGAACCCCCTTAAATAAAATCAAAAAAATCCTAAAAATACTTTCTTTTTTGTGTGTTTTGTTTGTTTATAATTTTTAGGTATCAAAATCCAATTAAAAAACAACAAGGGAAGAAAAACAAAGATGTTCTCTAATAAATAACTTTCTCGCAGCTACACTCACTTATGCCCGGGAAGTACCATTTTCCTTAATTTTATATTTATCAGTTCTCACATTGAGGGCAATGCTCAACTTAAGTGTGGAGGGAGAGCAAATAGAAAATATTAATATATCAATTTCATCCATGTTTGCCCTGCAATCTGACCACATTTTTAACTGATATTTTATAAAAAAATTAATATTTAGCTTTCTTCCGAATTAAAAAAATGTATACTACTTAGTTAGGCAAAACCTACTCGGATTGACATTATAAGTAGCACAAAATTACTCCACTAAATTGTGAGGTATACCCTAGCCTTTGATGCATATCTTTTGCATATTTTATGAGAGTGTCGGTAATTTAGTAACTCTAGAACTTGTGCGTGATTATCATTTACAAGATCGCAGTGAGGTTAATTTATAGACAATTTCATATGATAAGAGGTAAAATTAATCCCCATACAATCCCGCTATCCACAACACTCGCTTTTAGTGCTAAAAATCTCCCAAGTATTCAGAAATGCTCAAATGTGCTAAAATGTTTAAGTTTTGTGCCAGCCTTAGTTATCATATTGTTATCATTTGGTATTAAAAAAATCAAGAAAAAAAAGTTAAAGTTATAAGGCTTTGGTATTGGCACATGATATCATTATATTCCCCATACTCACCCACATCATATTTCACGTTTTGCCTATTTGAGATTTTGTCTAGGTGCTCACGCCACAACGATCATGTTTATGTGTCTTGTACAAGCATATGGTAGCTATCTAGATTATGTCTGTGCAAAATTATGTGATCTCCTAAATACAAACCCTATATGAGTGACTTGTGTGAATAAAAATATATATCCCTTTTGTGAGGTGCTTTGTTATATATCAATGCCTGAAACGTTTATTAATCCAGATAAACACGTGTTAAAAAAAATTGATTTTTCTCCACGTCACGATAAATGATTCTTGTTTTTTCTCGCTTTGATTGCTTGACGGCAATCAATAGCTAAGTGTTGAGGGATTTGATAACACCTTTATTATACATGTTTTAGGCGGCGTTATTTTATATATTTTCATCATTTCTCGTGAACTTTTGATACTTATTGCATAAAATACGTGCAGGTTCACTTGAAGATAGTCCAAGATAAAAAATGCTCAAAATGCAAGTGTTTATGCCTCATGGAAATCAAGTTAAAAAATAAATAAAGAATAAAGTCCAATTTAGGCAGAAGTGCGCCGCACTTTTCCTGGTGTGCGCCGCACTTGGCCACGAAATAAATGAAAGCAATTAATACAAGAAGTGCGCCGGTTTTTCCTAGATGTGCGCCGCACTTCGTCCCAGCATTAATGAATTCTAAACCGATATAGGCTAAGTACGCCACACTTTTATATAAGTGCGCCGCACTTATGGCGTCGCCCAGCCTATAAATAGAGATGGATTTCAAGCCATTTGAAGACATCACTCACACATAATTCTAACACAATCCTCTCTCAATCTTCATCATTTCCTGGGTTTTAAGCACAAAATTCCGGCAAGAACGAAGACGGTTTCATAATATTTAGTATAATACGGGTTTTAAATAAGATTCGTTACTTGTAAACGGGTTATCTTGTGATCCATTACCTATCTAAATCTCGTATGTATCTCATTTCTCTATTTTACTTTGTTACTATGAACTCCATAGCCATGAGAGGCTAAACCTCTTATGACTACTCGGTGATGTTAATATAATAAAGAAGCGTTTGGTATTATTACGATCTTATTAATCTCAAATTTATTTTGAATTCCTATCGTATTTGATCTTGTCAGCTTTGTTTATCACCTTTGATTATATACGCATAATGGTATAGGTCGAAAGACCCATTGTGTAATATATAATTTTAAAGATTTGTCTACGATCTTTATCGTTTGGTTGGAGAAATCCGCTTACGTTAATTGGTAAACAAAATAGATTTGATATAACAGTGACTTGATTAACTGAGTGGCACATTTGATTAAGTTAAACTAATATGAGTCTTGAGTTAAAACAAGTTAATTTGTGAAAAAGTTTTTTGACGAGAAAATCTTTTTATAAGTTAAGAATATAAATTTGAAGATCATAATTATCACCTGCTGGATTATATAAAACTATCCGAGTAGTCATATTTCTTTATCATTGAATTCAATCATTACCTGTTACTTGTTATTGTACTTGAAAAATTTATTATAATTTGTCTTAATTAATGTGATTATAAGAACATAATCAAATCCCTGTGGACGACCTGGTTTTGCCTGAAATATTATACTATATATGGGGGTTATACTTTACCCGTGTGTTGGTCTAAAATTCAATAAAATCGTTATTATAAATTTAAAGCTTTTACAACACATCACCGTTTTATACGTTTTCGTACGTTTATAAATGTTTTGTACGTTTTTATACGTTTTCATCTATTTTCATCCGGTTTTATACGCTTTTGTGCGTCTTTATACGTTTTTTACGTTTCTATACGTTTTCATACGTTTTTATATTTTTTTAGGCTTTTATACGTTTTTACGTTCTTATACGTTTTTTTACGTTTTATACGTTTTGATCCCTTTTTTACGTTTTTGTACACTTTTATACGTTTTTTACGTTTTTGTACGTTTTCATCCGTTTTATACATTTTTGTATGTTTTTAACGTGTTTGTACGTTTCTATACGTTTTTTTATATTTGTGCGTTTTTATACGTTTTTGTGAGTTTTTATACGTTTTTTAGGTTTTTGTAAGTTGATATACGTTTTTGTAAACGTAAGAAAACGGACAAAAACGAACGAAAACGCAAGAAAAAGTACAAAAACGTACGAAAACATATAAAATATTATAAAATGTATTAAAACGGATAAAAACGTAAAAAAGGAATAAAAACGGATGAAAACGTATAAACCAAAAAATTTAAAAATAAGTACAAACAGCCGTTGACCAAAAGGATAGACGCTGCAAAGAGATAACCCTGAAAACAAACGGTAATTGGATAAAAGGATAGACGCTGCAAGATTCTCCAACCAGAGAGACTAAACATGCAAGATTCTATCAGGTTTCTTAGTTCATAATGGTATTTTTGTTAGTTGGTTGTGTATAATGAATTACTTCGGTTAATACATAGAGTAATAAAAAACAACAAAACCCATCTTTAATCGCTATGCAATCTTCTCACAATAAGTTTTATAAATGGATTTTTTGTTGCTCACTAACTGTTTGATGAAATGTCTGATTGAATAATATGTAAATTTATTATGTAAGTGTGACCCATTTGAGTTCTTGTTGTTTAGAATTGTTCTCTAGAGTTTTTCCTGAGGTTTATGTAAATGGGTTTAGTGGCTTTTTGTTAGTTGAACTAAGTTGGAAACAAGTTTTTGATGAAATGTTCGATTGGATAGTGGTGTGAATTTGCTGTGTTGGAGAGACCTAATTGATTATGTAATAATTTAGTTCCTTGTATATCGGATATCATTGGCTGGCTGTATAATGACCCATAGTTGTAGCCTATCTCTTACAACTTTGGCAATTTCTATCATTGACAGTAGCGACATCCACTAATGAGCATTTTAATCTATATATCTATATGACTTTGTGTACTTATAGTATAGTGCTGTTAATTTATAGTATACTACAAATGAAATATATGCTTATGTTTGTAGTTAATTCTAATTAGATTTATATATATTTTATGTTTTATAACTTTTATACTTGTATACAAAGATTTAATGTGAAAAATAAGTTAACTATGAAAATAAAAAATGTTTGAAAAAAGCTTCGTCTAAATATCATTTTATTTTTTAATAAAATAAAAAATATAACTTTATCTAAACGAGTTTTCAAAATTCTTAATTATTTTATAAAGAAAGAAAAAAATTCATTTCCAAAAGAATTTAAAAAAGATTTTTTTTTTTCATCAACTAAATGCAAACTAAATTTTTTATTCTGGAAGATGTAAACACTAATATAACGATTCTAAACTATGAGTTTTTTTGCGTGGAAATAATTATATTTTATTGCGGTTTAAGTGTTATTGAAAAATTTATTTAAATTATTTTAGGCTCTAACAGGCCCAATAACTGAGTGACTGGTTCATCAGATTGTAACAAAGTTAGGCCTCTCTCTTGACCCAAAATATTCGACCCAAATAACTAAGTCATGCTCTCGTTAAAAGCATTTTTTTTGGGTGCAGTGTCGTTAAAAGTGTACCCAATTGACAATCCACTCTAATTAGTTCAAGACATCATTTAAATTGAAACCTTGAAACCCTAAAACATACCACTCATTTGTTAATTGTTTGGCTGCCCATCTCCACGTTTTCTCTCAGGCTCGACGCTAGACTACCTTTCAGGCATCGAGCTCATGGCTTTTGATTTCTTTCAGGCGATCGAGCTCTTTGTGTCTCGTGGTTTAGATTATCTTCATAATGATAAACACAGGTTAGAAATTCGTTTTGTTTGTGAATACTCGTATTATTTGATGTTTATATGATCAAACAAAGCAAGTTTTTTCAGTATTAATTGTTTTTCCTTTGTGTTTTGTCTAATACAAGATGTTAACACATTTGTACAAAAAACTTGTGTAGCCTTTTGTAAAAGAATAGCGATATCAGATTTGTAATTTACTCAGTCTACACGTTTTGAACACACAGATAATCTAATTGTTGACCCGTAACTTGTGTGACCTGAGACCGACCCGTTTCCACCCTTATTAAACCAAATTAAGTTGGGAGAATGGTATTAATGTTTTGATAGTCTATAGTGTGCGATTGGATTCATGTTTTTTAAATGTCTCTTTTAGCTGTATTTTGTTGAATTTGTTTTGAAATTAGTCTTTGTTGTATGGTCATTTTTTTGTTCCTGTTTTTTTCGGTTTAATGCGGCATTAAAAGTGTTTTGCATCTATTTTTATCTTCGTAATTGAACCTTAGGTGTGTTTTGATATCCATAACCTTTCAACTTACAAAAATGTGAATAGTTTGACTCTTTTTTTTGATATACTTTACTTAGATTGTTGTTACCTTTTTTCTATGTTTGTATAAGATCCTCCACATCCGTACCAAGAGGAATATGAAGGCTGAAAGATAGGTGAACCGTGCTAGGAGGGTTCTCGTCTAAACAACAACGAGGTGGCCGTGTTTAGCGATTATGTATTTTCTTTTGGCGATTATGTGTTTGTCAAATATCAGTCACCAAAATCTCTCTCGACACACAAAATCATGATGAACTTGCATGAATACGAAAAAGGAAAAAACATCTTCCATGTTGCCTTAACACTTTAATCTCTAGTGAATTCAAATATTATAAAAGATATATGTGTTTCCATATGACAATCCTAAACAAAAAGCTGTAAAAGGGTGTTGGTGTTAAATAAAGAGTTACCGAATTCAGCTTTATTAGCTCCATTCTAGAGGCTAGTTTTAATACATACCAGACTAGTTTAGCATCTCCTTCTTACCTCATCAAAAGCCTCAAATATGTCAATGCTAGGTTGGTGAATAGTAATTTCACTCCAAACACATAATTCCTAAGACCCTACCTCCTGCCAAAACTACTTAGATGTCTTAAGTTCAGGAAGTAAGATGAAAGTTTTGAGGTGGTGCATAACACTAAAACATTTGTTCATTGTGATAACATTTTAGGGGTGGCAACTTGTGACACGAGATGAAACACGACCCGAGACTGGCATATAATTAAAAAGATTAGGGTTAAGGCTATACATGTTTGGGTTAAAAATGGGTCGACACAACCAACCCATTTAATTAATAGGTTAGCTTTGGGTTGATATTCTCAACCCTTAACCCGCAAACCCGTTTAAAAGTACAATTCTACAATCCAATATCAAATATTGGGTTTCATTTAGTTAAAAGAAAACTAAAATATTTTATATTTATGTCTTAATATGCTAAGTAGACTTGCATTATGTTTCGCGATAGTTATGCATATTAATAACTATTTGTCATGTTTCTTCAAAATGTCCTAACATTCACCTTTTGATATGAACTACGTACCTTTAATTCTAATTCGAGTTATAAACGGGTCAACACGACTATATTAGATGATAAATGGGCCCACAAACCGGGCTTTGGCCTATTTATCATCTAATAGACTAATCCGTTTAACAAACGTGTTTGGGTTAATGTATGAACCCACCATATTCTGTTGTTAGTCCTACTTATGTGGTGCGAGAAAATATGTACATGATACGGACATTGTTTTCTCTGGAAGTAAAATGGGACGTTAAATTTGATTATCGTATAATGCATGCTTGGATTGCCCCCTTTTGTTTTGTTATAATATTGAAGTGTGATATGTTCTCATAGATTTTGTTCATTGCTACCTGCAGGTGCTTACAGGGACAGCGAAAAAGTATAAAAAGGATGTAATAGAAAATATGCATAGACTCCCGGTGTTGGGCTATGAAAACTTGTCAAAGAGCATTGGTGTTCCTCAAGATGTGATTGAGCTATGTGTTAAAGATTACTTTAATAATGAACATAAGAAGCGCTCAACGGAAGTTAGAGAGATCTTTGAACAATACACCGCAAAAAAAGTCGAAACATTCACTGACGAGGAAGAAAGAAAAAAAATATTCTAATGAGATACAAGCGAGGGCGTTTAAAGCAATGCAAGTGATGAATTTGACACAAAAAGGGAAAACGTTGGAGAATATAGCCTCCGCACTTAACATAGATGTAAAAAGTGTGAAACAATTTGTCACATTTTTCTATGCTTTTAGAGAAATTGTGTTGAAAAGAGACTATCAAGGTGGACCGGAGGCATCGGGATGCATCGGGAACCCAAGGAACCCACCAATCACAACAAAAGAAGAATTCGGAGGGGCCTTCATCTCAGGGTATGCTTTTTTGTTATCCTATATATTTATTTCAAAAAACAATTTAAAAAGTAATATTATACAAGCATCGACTAATATCTATTTCTTTCAAAATTTGACGATGTTTGGTCTTTGGACATGAAACGCTACAAACTAAACTCGAGATTTTTTTTTCTTAGTGTAAAACAAACTAGAAACAAAATATGTCAAAAGAAACCTTACAGCTTAAAAACAACAAAAATTTCGGTTGTGAGCATAGAGCTTAAGATCTATGCTTAAGATCTGAGCTCAAATTTCTGGTTTAACACCAACAACATTTGATTTCCTTTACAAGATTCACTAACAATTAGGAGATTCCCTAGGTGGCAACATGCTATTCACCGTCCTTTGTGGATATGTGCAAGTTTAGTTATGCAATGTTCTGCGCAATTTGCCTTACTATTATAATAGAAATGCATCTCGTCGTCGCCCCGGATCCAAGCACCCTAATCCCGGCACTTGGTTTAGATATGATTCCATTGTTTTTCTTTGCTCTAGCTGCAAGCCTTGATAAGCATTCTCTGCTGAAAGAATTCTTTGTGTGGCTAAGGTCTGGCTGTATCTGTGATGAACTTCTTTCTGTACTGAGTTTCGGGCCTGAATGAGTTCGTCATAACTGTTGGTTGTTAGAGTGTTGTTACCTTTTTTCTAGGTTTGTGTAAGATCCCCCACATCTGTACCAAGGGGAATATGGAGGCTCAAAGACAGATGAAAGTCTAAACAACGAGGTGGCCGTGTTTGGCTATTATGTATTTTCTTTTGGGGATTAGATCAAATATGTAATCTTAATAATTTTATGTCTAAGTAAATGGTGGTAGTTGTTGTTCTCATACGTATGTACATCTATCTTTATGCTTAATTAGTGTTTGTTGTTAGGAAAAATTGTGGGTTTGTGAGTAGCGTTAGAAATTAAAATGTGGTAATTCGTGTAGTAGCAAGGTTATGTTGAAGGTTCAATGGTGGTTTGTGGTGAACTTCTTTTTTTCCGGATCCTGTCATCAACGTTTTCACCCGTATCGGGTTTAGTCCCTTGACCAACATTTTCGTCACTTGACCGTTAACTTTATGGGTATTTTTGTCTTTTCAAATATATTTACATTAAAACCTATATAACTTTAAAAATATGGTCCCTGTGGTTTATGTGATATCACATATTTAGTCCTTCATTTTTTTTATATTTTTTTCAACTTTCTAATTAATGTGTGTTAATTTTTTTTAAATTTATGTAAGAATATTTAAAATTTTCGGTAAAAAATTTTTTTGAAATGTTTTAAAAAAAAATTTCTCGAAATGTTTTAAAAAAAATTTCTCGAAATGTTTTAAAAAAAAATTCGAATTTTTTTTTCAGCCTTTATTTTCTCGAAATGTTTTAAAAATAAAAATTTCGAAAAAAAATTTACCGAAAATTTTAAATAAAATTCTATTAAATTTTGACGATAAATTGGCCGAAATTTTTTCGTTAAAAATTAACCGAGAATTTTTCATTAAATTTTTACATAATTTTTTAAAAACTTTTCGTTATTTATATATTTTTATTTATATTTTTTAATTTTTTATTATTTTTATTTTTATTTTTTATTATTTTTAATTTTTTATTATTTATATTATTATTATTTTTATTATTATTATTATACTTTTATTTTTTAATTTTTTTATTATTTTTTTAATTTTAATTTTTTTTATTTTTATCTGTTTTCGTACGTACACAAAACTTTAGAAAAAACTTAAAAACGTATTAAAAAAAAACCAAAAAAAAATGGTGGAAAACGTACGGGAAAACGTAAAAATACATATGAAAACGGATAAAAGACGGATGAAAGCGTACGAAAAGTATAAAACGGATGAAAATGTATAAAGCGTTAAAAACGTATAAGAATGTACGAAACATTAAAAAACGTTAAAGAAAATATAAAAACACGGACGTATGAAAACAGATTAAAACAGAACAATAAACAGTCAAAATGTACAAAAACTTGTGAACGTAAAAAAAAACGTACAAAACGGACGAAAACATATAATGTTCCCAAATCGCAAAAAAATTAATTGAAACGGATTGAAAACTTAAATAACGGTATAAAAACATAAATGGAAACGTATATAAAAGTTAAAAATTTTAAAAGAAATAAAATAATTAAAAAATTAAAAAGCAAATAAAATAAATATAATAATTAACTGTTACAGGGACCATTTCTGAAACTCAAGAAACCACAGGGTCATTTCTGAAAACAAGCGAGGGTATTTATGTCATTGATACCAATAAAACAAACAATTATCGCGTCAAAACAAATCGGAAAAAATTGGTCAAGGGGACTATACCCGATACGGGGTGAAACCTTGGGAACAGGAAGGATCCGAGAAAAAAAAATTAGGGACCATTTTCGTTAAACCCGGTTCACCGCAAGGACCATTTATGCAATTAACTCAAATTAAAATGTGGTAATTCGTGTAGTAGCAAGGTTATGTTGAAGGTTCAAGGGTGGTTTGTGGTGATTATTTTGGAAGAAACTTTCATGTAGAGCATGGAATGTGATAACATCAGTTACGCCACTACATTTTGCTCAACAACTATTAATAGGAGGATGTTTGGATTTCTTGTTGGTAGATTACAAATCGTTCCATGTGTTGATCCGAGTTGGGGTACATATGACTAGCATAGAAATCAGATTAATGCCTATAATTATATTGCTTAATAAAACGATATACTCGATGACATATACCAAACCACAACTTTATTAGCAGATATATGCATATACGTATATTATTTGTATTTGGAAAATTCTTATATACTCTATACAAATTCTTCGAGCAACTTCTTATGTCCTGCAAAACCATATTGATCATATAGGCAATGAGTAATCTGGATGTTCGAAGTGTGGCAGCCTGCTTATAAATATACATCATTCACACAATTTCAATGATTTAGTATCTACTTGAAGTTTCTAATGTATTTGGTGTTTAACTTAAGCTGCGTTATATGCCAACAAAATTTCAAATTTGGAAAACGTATGATCACGTTGCCTTCACATCAGTATCATAGTAAATGCATCACCAAATGGTTACAACTCAAGAAGGTAACACGCGTGCTGGTTTGTTTCTATGTATCTAACATCGTCATTGCTAACATCCCCTCTAATCGAGCTCTAAACATGAGACCTCTCAATAGTTACTACAAGCTGTTACCAGTTACCACTAGACCACCCAAATTGTAGCAAAAACGCGAGGTGAAGAAAGGGCATCCAAATTGGTCATTTCATGATCATGAGATATGTAGAGATCAAACGGCGGTTAAAAATAACCGAACCGGTTAGACCGGTTTTCGAGTTTAATAAGCGACCGGTTTTTTAGCGGTTCTAAACCTGGTTTTATCCGGTTTTTTAAAATAACCGGTTTTAACCGGTTAAAAAAACCGGTCAACACTAGTCGTTATATACCTTTTTAAAAAAAACCCGGTTTTAACCGGTTTTTTTTAATTTTTTTTTTCAAACGGTAACATAGCCGTTTATAGTTTTTTTTTGTTTTTGATGATTTTAAGCCATGGATTGGTAGTATAAATACATGTAATGAGTTGGGGTTGAAAACACATCAAAAACACTCACTAATCTCTCTTTAATCTCTCTAGTTTTAAATCAAATTTATGCTATGACGGAAAAATTAGACGAATTAAAAACCTCACCTAGTCAAATGTTTAGAAGAATGGTTAAAGTTATAAAAAAGAAATTTGTAAAATATTTTGCTAATTTACCTTTGGTTTTTACTTGTTCCGCCGCACTTAATCCATGTTTAAATGTTGGAGGCGTAGAACTTTTAATAACAAGAATAATGAACAATTTAGACTTATCATTTGGGTTAGACGCTAACAACCCCGACCCCAACTATATAAACTCCCAAATTTTTATATTTAACGATAACTTTAAAAAATTATTTGGAATTTATGCAACAAAATATGGTCAAATACAAAACCCAATTGTTGATCAAATGCGGGCCGGATCGTCCCGAATGGCAAGTGACATTAATATAAACCTTTATAATAGTTTATTTGAAGACGCTACAAAGCGTCAACGAACATCGGCCCCAACAAGCGAGTTGGGACAATATATGGCTACAAACTTTTTAATAACTTTAAGGCCCGAAGAGTTTACAAACTTTGACATTTTGGCTTGGTGGAAAGAAAGGGAAATCCAATTTCCAATTTTATCCGCTATGGCTCGTGACTTATTAACGGTCCAAGCTTCGACGGTAGCTTCCGAATCGGCCTTTTCTATTAGCGGTAGAATTATATCGGAAAGAAGGTCAAGACTAACCCCCGAATCCGTGGAAGTATGTGTATGTTTGAAAGATTATTTGGACGGAGTAGATAGGGTACAACATGAAACATCGTTGGAAGGTCCGATATTAGAAGACGTTGAAGAAACTATAGCAAGAGAAGAAGTTGATTTAGGGATATCACCTCCGAATACCGAATTAGATGAAGGTGAGTTTGAAGACTTAGATATTGAACACGTAGATGTAGAAGATTTTTTGGAAGATTTAATGGAT
Source organism: Tanacetum coccineum (assembly GCA_026074375.1). Classification (NCBI taxonomy): domain Eukaryota; kingdom Viridiplantae; phylum Streptophyta; class Magnoliopsida; order Asterales; family Asteraceae; genus Tanacetum; species Tanacetum coccineum. The sequence goes on from BQNB010068968.1 coordinate 30,467, forward strand.
TGAGTATAACGGGTGATGGCAATGCCGAAGCTCGACATACTTGAGTACACTAATATGTTTTCGGGTGATGGCCATGCCGAAGCTCGAAATGTATTAGTATTTATATATTTTTAGTTGTATAATTGTATTGTTTAAATAAAAGTTATGGTTGTATTTTTTTAGTATGTTTCCGGTGCAAATAAAAAGTTATGATTGTATTTGTTTAGTATGTTTCCGGTGTATTGTTTAATTAAATGTTTGATAATTAACAAGTTTATTAAATAAATGTTCGAAGTTTTAAATTCCGAAAAAAACCGAACCGGTATAAAAACCGATTCCGAACATTTATAACCGAAAAAAACCGATTTCGGAAAAACCGAAAAAACCGAAACCGGTTATTAGAAAAACCGGTTTTTTTAAAACCGGTTTTCTAATAACCGAAAACCGGTTTTAACCGATTTTTTTGCACCACTAAAGTGGAGTAAACACTAACTCATTTTTCCTAGAAAAATTCATAGATACTTTTAACACTTAAAATTCGCAATCTTTCATTTTTATAGCAATAACAACATATAACTGTTATCGTTTATACTATATAGATACCTTACTTATCTAACAATCTATCCCACATTGATTGAAGAAAGAAATTGTGAGTTACTAATATATCATATAGTGAAATTTACCAAAATGACCGACTGCAAAATCAGTTTTGTTGCAGAGACCTACACAATATGACTTTACGAAAATAACAAAGTTGCTCGGGTGTTTTGGAGAGCTAGAAACTCGAGGAACACGTGTCGATCATATACACCAACATAGTTATTATCGGAGGAAAGAAACAAGCCCTAAAAATTATTTATGTTGCTCACGTATTTAAAAGAGTTGCTCGCGTCTTTTTGACAGCGAGTATAGTTTTTTAATATTTTTTTTGTTTGATTTTGATAATTAGGTATTGCATGGACAGTGAGAATATTTTGGGAAGCAAACTTTGATTTATCAATTCCATGTTACGAAATGACTAATGCCTGCTAAAGATATGTCATTTCAAACAGTATCAAAATTGTAAATTTTCATAATTCGTATCCTATATGATCCTATAAATCATACTTGTTGTAATGTAAAATTCAAACAACAATTGAAAACCAAAGAGCATTTGTTTATTGAACGAAATATCCTAAATATTTGTTGGCGGGTTTGTGGTTTTTTGAGGTTTTGTTAAGTTGTTTTGCTCGGGTCATTGTGTGAAAGTATTGATTTTTTGTTACTACGTTAACAAGATGGATTTGAGCGATATCGAGGTAAAAAAAATTGTATGTTACGTAATTTTGTATTTTTTATTTGATGTTTGTATTTCTAGTAATATATGTTTATGTTTAATTTTAGGTACCACGTGTTTTTGTGACATGCAGGAGTAAGTTAACTTTGATCAAAACGATTAGAAATTTAATTAGGGGCACTAAACGTGAAGAGTCTGTTAGGATCTAATCGCATGTAACCATTTATACCTGTCATTAAAGGTGCAATCGAGTCACACCGAGCTCGAGCTCGGCTCGAAATGATTGACCCCCCCCCCACCTACACTCCCGCCCTCCCTCCCTCCCCCTTGATAGTCAAACAATCAATAAATTCTAAAAAAACACGCAGATGACTCGAGAGGATAGAACTTATAAGAGTGAGAGAGAGGGAGAGAATAATGTTTTAAATATTAATTATACCAATATTCATGTTAGTTTTAAGTTGTTTATTTAAATATGTATACTAAAATTATGTGTTCTTGAAAGCTTCGTGCTAGAGCTATTTAAAAGCCTCGAACCGGCTATTATGTGTTTCGAGCTTGTTATTGGACTTGGCTCACCGGGACTTGAGCTCAATGATATATAGACATAGACGACCTCGGTCGACGCTCACAGCTCAAGTCGAGTTGATTAATAAAAGCTTGACTTGTTTCTACACCTTACGTGCCATAACTGTAATAATAGATTAATTTGGTATCATTTTGGTTGTCAATCACATATGCTCTACTAAAGGGCCAAAACTTAAATAAATATTCCTAAACCCCAAAAACATGAAACGTTATTTAAATTTGACTGCATATCATTTCAACGGTGGCTACATTTCTTCCCCAAATCAATTTCTCTCTCTCTAAAAAAAACCCTCACTTTCTCTCTCTAAAAATTAGGGCTCAAAACAATGAAACGAAACAACACAATCCTTAAAGAACAACATCATCATCATCACCAACCCGATAACCCAATGAAACCGAGCACTCGAACGCGTAAACCCAAACCCTCGAAAGAAAACGCGCCACCAGGCTGATTCGGACCTATCGTTCCATTCTTCAGTCGGCGCTAAAGCGAAAGGGGTGTTCCATCCGCGTCCGACGAAATCCGTTAAACGCGGAAGATTGGTCTGAATTTTCAACCGGAGTGTGGTGGATTGGGTGTTCGATACTGGTGTTAAGGTTATAATTTGTTGCTTTGGTTTTAAAACCTAATCATTTTAATAAGATTTGATTTTTGTATTGACATATGTGATTATTGTTAGCTGGATTTACCTCGGGTCGAAAAACTAATTAGTTAAAATTTGAAGGTTGATTTGTTTTGTTAATGGTTATGCTGTTTAAAACCCTAATTTGGTAGTACAAAATAAAAGTTGTGATTTTTAGCGTTATATTGATACTGATTTCGCCGTTAATGTTGGTGAACACTCCTTAATTTGATTTTTAAGCGTTGTAAGTTGTGATTAGCTGGATAGTTTTAAGGGGGTGTTTGTTTAGGCTTTTATTTCATAAGCAGGGAATTTTAACATCTTATTTTGAGGCTGTATAGGCATTTTATACAGCTTATTATATCACAACAAAGCTTTATAAGCTCTCATAAGTCTCATCAAGACTGACGAAAATAAATCCAGCTCATAAGCCCACATATAAGTTGAGACAAACACCCCCTTTGATGTGGTATTAAGACCTAATTTACTCTATTGGGGCGAATCGGGATTTGTTCGTTTTGAAGAAAGCTGTGATTATTAGCTGGATTTAAGCTGTTATGATTTGTGTTATTATTGAATGTGATTGATGCTTATGAAAAAAAGTTGTTTTTAGCATTGTAATGTGACTATTAGCTGAATCAAGACGATTTTGATGGTATGATTTGTGTTAATATTGGTTGTGATTGATGCTTATGAAGTGTACTGGTAGAATTTGTTAGGAAACAGTTT
>BQNB010068969.1:7654-33661 GCA_026074375.1 Tanacetum coccineum
GATGGCTGGTCGTGAAGGTCAACCCTCAATGACGATGTGTCCCACTAATTACGACCCCCCCCCCCCTCTCTTGCGTTCTTAACTAAAAAAACACAACTCGGTCGTATTTAAGACCGAGTCGCTGGGCACAAAAAAAATCCAAACGTTTAAAAAATGATGGTGTCTTTAGTCTCTCCCCATTACATTAAGTTGATAATGAAGTTGTAGAAAAAAAAACTGATATGGCAGTACTGTCGTTGGTCCTGTTGTGATTAACATTTTATCTAACCTTATATTAATTAGTTATATACTATACATACTCCTAATCCCCGTTACGGGTGGCGACAAATTAGCATGGGGCTTATGATGGGCTTATGCGAGTCCATATTTTAAGCCTTTTTCCTCACTATTTTAGTCCGTTTGTTTGGGTATCTACACACGATTCTTATACTCCATTCTATTTTGTGCCTGATGTCTCTGGAACAATCTCAACACACACAAGAGTTTTATCATCAAGATGATAAAATCGAACATAAAACTGAAAAAACTGCTAAGAGGTATTCTTAATTCCAAAAATTGGTTTGGATATACTTTTATGTTTCATGGATTGCTTTGATTATCTTTTTTATGTTTTGATTTGTCGGTATTTAATTTTTGTTAATGAGTTGTATTGTTGTTTTTCAATATCTATATGCTTGAAGATTTAATTTGTATAATAAAATCAGGGGTTTTTAGTTTCTATGTTTTATTTCTTCCAAATAAATTTTTGTTTCTATGATTTATGAGTTATAACTTTGCTTTACAGTGTCTTTATGCTTGAAGCTGCTATTAGGAACTGCTTGCGAATTTGTTTCTATGAGATTCTAAAGTTTAGCGGGTAACATTGTTCTTGGGGTTTATTTATTAGCCTCACTTATTTGGCTTTCTGAAATGACGATGTTCTGAGAGCATGATGTATATATTGATAACAGGCTGTGATGGGGTCAATGGCAATCTGACTGTAAGCTGGCAAGCCAACGACTAGACAGTATAGTATTAATAATTGCTATGCAACTGAGTTTGTTTGCAGCCATACCGAAATTCAGCTGTCTTTGTGACCCGATTCTTGCTTATAGATCTGAGCCTAATTGTTTATTGCATCACCATTACACATAATGCTATACACATACTACTAATCCCTATTCCGGGTGGCAATAAAATAGCATGGGGCTTATGATGGACTTATCTGAGTCTGTTTTTTCAGCCTTTTTCCTCGCCGTTATAGTCTGTTTGTTTGGATATGTACACACGATTCTTAGACTCCATTACGGTTGGTATTACGGACATATGTTTCACTGAGATTCGTAGCTATTTGAAGGGTATAGAAGTTGTATTGTGGGTTTTCAATATCTATATCCTCATAAGGGTATATAAAAAGACTTTTAAACCCTTATATAAGAATGTCTATATGTTTCATATGTGATGGGGATTAGTAGTATATATAATATAAGTGACGATATCGCTTTTCTTTAAGCTATGTTACTGAAATTGTCCAACGTCTGAGAATGACCATATCTTGGCGGGGCGTTTATACTAACGCAGCCATGGCGGTTATTCCAGAACGACCGTATATTGGTGTGCCCTTTATACTAACACAACCATGACAGTTTTTTCGGCTTTGTGAGTCGAATGCTACCAAAATACGTTGATCTTTTTGGTGAGCTGCTTTTGGTCCAGTTTGTATCCACCTAGATACAAAATCAGAAGGAAAGAAACTACATTCATGTATGCTATTATGGGTTTCGTTGAATATACTTTTTCTGAAGAATTGGCGATGATGATAACTTTTTTATTTGTATTGTGTAGCGTACCCAGGCCCGTATCTTGGCTGGGCAGTCACGCCGAGTGTGTGATTGCAGCCATGTCGGTTGTTTGGTACCGCCATTGTTCATGCTTAATATTGCTGCAGAAGTTTATTGTAGGTTTTCATTTGTTGCACGATTAGGGGTGAGCAGAAAAACAAAAAAACTGAAAAAACCGAACTGAACCGAAAACAATCGAACCTAACTAATAATCGAACCAAATTTGTCAAACTGAACCGAACCAAACTACAAATTCAGTTTTCTGGTTGGATATGGGTTTGACAATCTGAATTAAGATAATGAGAATATACAATTAGTTATCATAGCAAGGTTGGATCAGATGGTTATCACCCTTACCTCTGAAGACAGATGTCAAGGATTCGATCTTCACTCCTTGCAAGGTTGGAGGTCCTCTTCTACCTTTAGTAAAATCGGAAGCAGCCTCTCTACATTAGGTAGGGGGTATGGCTGTTTACATCTCAACCTCCCCATAACTCGTGGAAGACAATATTGAGTGTTACCTTACTTACCTTTAAAATATACAATTAGTTATAAGGTTTAATGTGATAAATAATAGCTGTCAAAAGCTTTATAATATTCTTGTTTACAAGGATAGTGATATGTATTTTTAAATGCATTAGGTTATCTACCATGAGAAATATTTAGTTGGAACGATTGTTGATCAACCCAAGTGGTACTAACCCCTAAACTAAACCAGCACCAACATATACTCGGTTTTATAGTAAAAGCTGAAAGGACTTTAAGGTTACTAAGGGGGCGTTTGTTATGTGGTGTTAACTTTAGGTTGTGGATGTAAAAGCATAAAAAGACGTTTGGTTAAAAGTTTAGAATTAGAAATCGGGCAACACTCCCCCTGACATCCACTGTTTCATAAACACTGCAAATTTATGGGTTTTCTACTGTTAATGGGCCCCATTTCCATATTGTGAGTATCACTCTTTATATTATATTAAAAAATAATCAATATAATTCAAACTAATATTTTCATTTATAAAATAATTAATATCTACATTTAAAAAAATATATATGCTCTCTCCACATCAAATCAAAATCCAAATCCTAATTCAAATTCAAATCTTAATCCTAAACCCACATACAAACCAAACGGACCCTAAGATATGAATGACCTCGCAAACAAGAGGTTGTATATATATATATATGTAATGTCAATTTTCAACTATCTTACAATATTTTTACCACAAACTATCTCATATATCTTAAGCCGTACTTGAACCTGTAACCATTTGGTTAAGAAGCTTCTCACATAACATGTGATACTATTAAAACACAAGCCATTTGGTCAAAAGATGCTGTAGATTTAATTCTCGTATGTGAGCGTAAATATTATATGTCATTTAAGTAGGGGTGAGCGAAACCGCACCGCAAACCGCAAAACCCGCAAAAAACCAAACCGCAAAAACCGCAACTTGTTAAGAAAAAAGAAAAACCGCAAAATGCGGTGCGGTTCCGGTTTTACCCGTAAAACCGAACCACAAAACCCGCACCGCACCGCACATTGATTATTTAAAACCGAAAAACGGCACATTGATTATTTAATGTGTGTTATAAGGCTTCTACTGCATATTAACATTAATATTCTTAGAAGTTATAAGCGCGTGTGTGTTTACATTAAATATATGCATTGTTATAACCGAAAAAACCAACATTGTAAACCAAAAACCAAAAAAACCCACATAAATTATATAAGTCACAAGTGATGGTGCGGTGCGGTTAAAACCCGCAAAACCCGCAAAAAACGCAAAAAATCCCATAAAACCGAAACCGCAAAATGTGGTGCGGTTCCGTTTCTATTTTTATAGAAACCGCAAGTGTGGATTCGGTTTGGTTTTAATCAAAAATCACATCAAACCGCACCACGCTCACCTCTACATTTAAGTACAAAAATAACTTGTATTTAAAAAAAAGAAGTAAAAACTAAAAAACGATTCTCAAAAGACGTTTGGCACATGTTTGGTCAAAGATCGATTTGCTTCTTTATGTTAATAAAAAGGGTTAAAGTCATTAATTACCAACGTACTTTCAAAATTTTCACACATTACCAAAATGGTGATTTTAGTATCATTATTACCTTCCAAACTTTATATTTTGTGCAAAAGTTACAAACGTTCTCAAATATCACCGTTTGTAACTGGTAACCAATGACTAAAAACTGACACGTCACTTATTTTTACCGGTTTTAATGAATTTTGATTATTTTTTTCCACATATTCACCAACTCACTATTATAATCCATGTAAAAACCACCACTGCCCAAATCTAGATACCACAATAAAAAAAACCATCTTTTTCAAAGATCTTAAATTAAAAACAAAAAGAACAACAAATAAGATCTGGGGTTTGTTACATAATCATAGATTTTTAAAGATCCAACCAAACCCTTCATTGATCTTGAATATACAACAAACAAACTTACCCAAAACCTTTTCGACATATGAAAACGGCACGGGTTTGTTCCTCAGTTGATAACATACAATATATTGATCGCCGGGTTGTGTAAAGCGGGTCGATTGCGGGCTGCAAGAATGGTCCTCAAAGAGCTCGGTGATTAGAGGAAGCATATAAGTGTTTTGAGTTAACGGTTGAAAAGGGTAGTGAGGTTGATATTGTATCATATAATATCTTGGTTAATATGTATTGTATAGGTGGTAGATTAGAAGAAGGGTATGACTTGTTAAATGAGATTTGAACAAGTGGGTTTAAAATGTGATGAATATATACATACTACTATGATTAAACCTAACTGAGATTGAGCCGCAAGTTTGCATATGATTCGTTTCTTGTAGGTTGATTTGTATTTTTAAAGTGGGTTTTGATATTAATAGATTTTATGAATATGTAATGTTTTGTTTTTGATCTGTAAGTTTGCATATGATTTTTTTGTTTTTGGTGATGAAATAGGTTTTTTATAGATTTGTTGTTCTTGATGGTGAATCAAGTTTGTATTATATTTATTTGTTTTTGATGAAGGTAATGAGTTTGGTAGAGAAATGATTTCAAGAATTTTTTTTCCTGTTAATGAATGATAACGGAGGAAGAAGATGAAGATGAGTGAGGTGGAAAAGTCAAACAAAAGTCAACTCCACGTGAAAAAAATTAACGACATGGAAATTAAGGAAATTACATGTGCAATATTTGCCGGTAACAACAAGTTAGGAAGGTAATAATGATACTAAAAACACTAAAACGAACTTAAAAGAATAAAAACATACCAAGGTTATAGAGAACCAGGTCAAATGTTTGTTATCCCCCCCCCCCCCCCCCCCCCCCCCCCCCCCCCCTATTTTTGCTGGGATGGACTAATAACCGTTTTCCAAAAGTTCTGTTTTTAAGCAAAGGGGTTTTACACGGGACATACAATATGTGCATACATTCATGCATACACTACTTGTTGCATTAGTATGATGGATGGAATAGACTGCAATAATAGTTGATATACTGTTATGATTATAAATGTATATTACTATAAGAGTTTATATTAATACTTTTTATAAGCTATCTTTGGATTTCAGATTTTATAGTCTTGGTTTCAGATTCAGATAAACGATGGATCACATACATTTGGGGGTGTTACATTCAAACTTTAAAATAACGATCTAAAATCCTAAAAAGGGCTATTCTTGATCACGAGTTCCTTGAGCTACCCTACATGCCAGAGGACCCATACGTGGAGGCCGCTCTTCAGGCCCCACCCTCTCCAGATTACGTGCCTGGCCCTGAGGAGCCAGAGCATGCACCACTTTCGCCAGATTATGTTCTAGGTCCAGAGCATGCTGACGATGAGATTATTGCTGAGGATCAGCCAGGTGCTGAGGATGCCTCACCCACTGCACAGTCACCTGATTATGTTCCAGAGACTGATTCTGAGGCAGATCTGTAGGAGGATGACGATGAGGACCCTGAGGAGGATCCTATCGACTAGCCTGCTGATGGAGGAGATGACGGAGATGATGAGATGGACATAGAGGAGGATGAGGATGATGATATGGACATCGACTCCAATGAGGAGGATGAGGATGATGAGATGGATGTTGAGGTTGACGAGGAGGCGGAGGAGGAGAACCCAGCTCCTGCCTACCCTGTAGTTGTTGCTTTACCAGCTACTGCCCCGTCTGCAGAGGAGACTGAGCCGTTTAAGACTGATGAGTCTGCGGCCACACCACCACCTCACCCTGCATATCGTATGACAGCTAGGATTACTATTCCAGAGCCAGTACCTGTACCAGCATGGTCTGATTCTGAGGTTGCCAGACTGCTTGCTATATCTTCCCCACCAGCATCACCACTATCTCCATGGTCTTCATCACCACCCCAGATTCCTTTCCCACTATCACCACCCTCACCTGTATTGACAGCACCACCTCCTAGTCCTATTCGTTCATTGGGCTATCGAGCTGCCATGATTCGGATGAGAGCTGAGGCTGCAGCTACTTCCCATTCTCTACCATTACCACCACCCTTCATACTCTCCCCCACCAGACCAGATGCACCACCACCCATGCCCACATCAGCTCCTACTTCATTACCACCATTGTTACTACCCTCTGCCAGTCGTAGAGAGGACAGACCCGAGGTTAACCTACCACCTCGGATGGGGTTAGGTATCGCTCTGGGTCCCAGGTATGAGGTAGGAGAGAGCTCCGCCGCTGCTGCTGCTAGACCAGCTGGAGGTCTTAGGGCAGATTACGGCTTTGTTGCCACTATGGACAGGGAGATCAGGCGTGACCCAGAGAGATATGTTGGATATGGGATCACGGATTCATGGGATGAGATTGTTGAGACCCTACAGGGAGCTCCAGTTAGTACTGACACAGAGTTGGGTGCACACGTGAGAGAGTTTGAGTCTATGGTTAGGCGAGATACAGATGAGATCTACACGAGGTTAGATGACGAGCAGGGACAGAGACAGTTATTGGCCGGTCGGGTCAATATGCTATTTAGAGACAGACGTGGACATGCACATACACGTCTTTTGATGGAGACTGAGGCTAGGATGTCTAGAGAGGCTTGGGGACGATCTATGGATGCGAGTGATCTTGCGCGTGCAGAGGTTATGTCACTACGCACCACAGTTCATGCACAGATGTCAGAGATCACAGAGTTACAGTCAGCGGACCACAGGAGACAGAGAGCGATTTCTGATTTGCTAGAGACAGACCGCAAGAGGCGTGAGGAGATGAGAGAGTTGAGAGCTGCTGATCGCACTCAACAGCAGCAGATTATTCAGACATTGACTGTATGCAGACCCTACAGAGTAGATGATTCCACTTCAGGGGACTGGTCACCACACTGCAGGGGCAGGTGACAGCTTTACAGGGACAGGTGATGGCATTACAGGGGCAGGTTACTACATTACAGGGACAGCAGGGACCCGCTGGGGGTCCTGCACAGCCAGAGCTGCCAGAGGAGGCTGGTAGCAGTACTTAGATTAGACTTTGTTATGGCTAGTCGTTTTGTATTTAGCCTACTATGGTCATTTTCGGGGTGAATCCCTCGGCTAGTAAGGCTTAGGTTATTATGTTTTCTTTTGTTGGAATCCTAACATATATGATCATTTTGTATCAGAAACCAATCATGTATGTTTTTAGTTATATATGAAATGATGGTATTATGTCATGTTTATAATCGAATTTGTGATGAATGAATGTCGATTTGGTTATATCATTGTTAATTACAATTCAATTGTACATTTCACTGTGTGATGTGATCTCACTTTATTTATCATGGATATGTCATGTCATGGTTATGATTTTATGAAATCTAACGGATATTGTATTTTCTTGTGATTGAAGAAAATGGCCCCAAAACGAGCTACAAGGTCAACACCGGTCACAACAACACCAGCCCCAACAGCAACCACAACCACTACGGTCACTAATGCCCAACTCCAAGCTATGATTGATCAAGGTGTCAGTGCGCTTGCCGCACGTGACGGACAAACTAAGGAATGCACTGTAGCCATTATGCTTGGGATTTCGGGTGTCAGGGGAAACTGAACGCGTTGCTCGAGAGTGCACTTACCAGGATTTCATGAAGTGCAAACCTCTGTATTTCAAGGGCACCGAGGGAGTGGTTGAGTTAACCCAATGGTTTGAAAGAATGGAGACTGTCTTCCGAATAAGCAACTGCTCGGTGGAAAACCAGGTCAAGTTCTCTACTTGTACTCTTTTAGCAAGTGCTCTAACATGGTGGAATTCCCATGTTATGACTGTTACTCATGATGTTGCATATTCAATGACTTGGGTCAATCTAAGGAAGAAGATGACTGACAAATATTGTCCACGAAACGAAATGAAGAAGCTTGAGGCTGAATTATGGAACTTGAAAGTGATAGGTACGGATGTGGTCAAGTACAACCAACGTTTTCAAGAACTAGCACTTCTCTGTGTGAGGATGTTCCCTGAGGAGTCAGACAAAATTGAAAGGTATGTCGGGGGATTGCCCGACATGATCCATGGAAACATCGTAGCTTCAAAACCAAAGACAATGCAAGAGGCCATTGAAATGGCCACTGAACTGATGGACAAGAGAGTCAATACCATTGCGGAAAGACAAGCTGAAAACAAGAGGAAGTTTGAAAACACTTCCCAAAACAGTCAGAATCAACAACAACAACAAATCAAGAGGCAAAACACCGGCAGGGCATACACTGCTGGATCGGGTGATAAGAAACCATATGGGGGATCTAGACCCCTATGCTCAAAGTGCAATTACCACCATGACGGTCCGTGTGCTCCAAAGTGCTATAAATGCAACAAATATGGTCACATCGCCCGTGACTGTAGGGGTACGGGAAACGCCAACCACATTAACAACCAGAAGGGCACCGGATCGGGTCAGAAACCTACTTGTTTTGAGTGCGGAGTTCAGGGACACTTCCAGAAAGAATGTCCAAGGCTGAAGAACAACAAAGGCAACCGTGGTAATCAAGCTGGGAATGACGGGCTCCAGCGAAGGTGTATGTGGTTAGGAAATGCGGCTGGGGCAAATCCAGACAACGTCGTTGCTGGTACGTTCCTTCTAAACAACCGCTATGCTTATATCTTGTTTGATACGGGTGCCGATCGAAGTTTTGTGTCTACTGCATTTAGCTCCCAAATTGACATTACGCCATCTACCCTAGATCATTATTATGATGTCGAACTAGCTGACGGGAGGATAATTGGGTTAAACACTATACTTAAGGGTTGCACATTAAACTTCCTAAACCACCAATTCAACGTAAACTTAATGCCTGTAGAACTTGGTAGTTTCGATGCTATAATCGGTATGGATTGGTTGGCAAAATACCAAGCGGTCATTGTGTGTGCCGAGAAGATTGTTCGCATTCCCTGGAGAAATAAAACCTTAATCATACACGGTGATGGAAGTACCCAGGGAAATGTGACACGATTAAACATCATTTCTTGCACTAAAACGCAGAAGTACATGGAAAAAGGTTGAAGACAAGTCGGAGAAGAAGCGACTTGAGGACGTACCAATAGTTCAAGACTTTCCTGAAGTATTTCCTGAAGACTTGTCGGGTCTTCCTCCGACTCGACAAGTGGAGTTTCAAATTGATTTGGTACCTGGTGCTGCACCTGTAGCACGGGCACCTTATCGATTGGCGCCTTCCGAAATGAAAGAGTTATCTGAGCAACTGAAAGAGCTATCCGACAAAGGCTTTATAAGACCTAGTTCCTCACCCTGGGGAGCTCCGGTCTTGTTTGTCAAGAAGAAGGATGGATCATTCCGGATGTGCATTGATTACCGGGAATTGAATAAACTAACGGTAAAGAACCGTTATCCGCTCCCAAGAATTGATGATTTATTTGATCAGCTCCAAGGGTCGAGTGTCTACTCAAAAATCGACCTAAGGTCAGGATATCACCAATTAAGGGTTCGAGAAGAAGACATTCCGAAGACTGCCTTCAGAACTCGTTATGGCCATTACGAATTTCAAGTTATGCCGTTTGGTTTGACAAACGCACCTGCCGTATTCATGGACCTTATGAATCGGGTATGCAAACCATATCTGGATAAATTCGTGATTGTCTTTATTGACGATATTCTGATATATTCGAAGAACAAGAAAGAACATGAAGAACACCTTAAGCAAATCTTAGAATTGCTTAAGAAGGAGGAGTTGTATGCCAAGTTTTCCAAATGTGAATTTTGGATTCCTAAAGTACAGTTCCTCGGTCACGTGATCGATAGTGAAGGAATTCATGTGGATCCAGCCAAGATTGAATCCATTAAGGATTGGACATCTCCTAAGTCACCAACGGAGATTCGTCAATTTTTAGGTCTTGCTGGGTACTATCGAAGATTCATTGAAGGGTTTTCGAAGATCGCCAAACCTATGACTAAGCTTACTCAAAAGAAGGTCAAGTTTGAGTGGGGCGATAAACAAGAAGCAGCTTTTCAACTGTTGAAGCAAAAATTGTGCAGTGCACCAATCCTTGCATTACCTGAAGGAAGCGAAGATTTCATCGCATACTGCGATGCTTCGAAGAAGGGTTTGGGTGCTGTATTGATGCAGAGAGAAAAAGTGATTTCTTATGCATCACGCCAGTTGAAGATTCATGAGAAGAACTATACGACTCATGATTTAGAACTTGGTGCAGTGGTGTTCGCTCTCAAGATCTGGAGACATTATTTATATGGAACTAAGTGTACGGTGTTCACCGATCACAAGAGTTTGCAACACATTTTAGATCAAAAAGAGTTGAACATGAGGCAACGCCGATGGTTAGAGTTGCTAAGTGATTACGATTGCGATATTCGTTATCACCCGAGGAAAGCAAATGTCGTTGCTGATGCTTTGAGCAGGAAAGAACGAGAACCACCGTTAAGAGTTCGAGCCTTAGTCATGACTATTAGCTTGGATCTTCCCAAACAGATCTTAAATGCTCAGACTGAAGCGCGAAAACCAGAGAACATTAAGAGTGAAGACGTTGGGGGAATGTTGATCCGAGCAATGTAAATACCTTCTCAATCATTTTGCGCTGCGTGACTCCTAAATTCCGATTCAAATTTCTAGAGGTCACTTCAGAACGCTTGGTACTAATTTAGATATGAGGTACTCTGTACCAGTCCACAAACAGACGCGATAGCGAGAGACCATTCAAACTCTCGAGGATATTGTTGCGTGCTTTGTGCAATCGACTTTAGAAGAGGTTGGGTAACCATTTGCCATTGGTCGAGTTCTCATTTCACAATAGCTATTCTGGGGGGGGGGGGGGGGGGGGGGGGGGGGACTAGTTAGGGGGGTGGGGTCACCTAGCATCAAGCCGCACCATTCGAAAAGCACTTTATGGTCAAAAGTTTCATTCACCTGATTATTGACTGAAGTTGGAGAATGCTCAATACTCGGATCCAGAACTAATTCAAGAGACACTGAGAAAATCACCCAGATCAGCAAGGATGCAAGCGCTCGGTGATCACAGAAGAGTTATGCTGACTTGAAGCGGTAAACCATGGAATTCCAGGGTAGAAAAGTTATGTCAGAAGAGCTGGATTCGGCGCGAGATGAGAAAAGGGTCGTACGCTTTGCAAACGGGGAAGATGAACCCTAGGTAATGGTGGACATTTTAAGGTGAGTAGAAAAGGTTGGAGAAGTTGCTTACAAGCTTGAAACTTCCAGAAGATTGAGTAAGTTCATACTACAGTTTCATGTATCCTAATCTAAAAAGTGTCAAGCGACGAACCATTAGCCGTTCCGTTGGATGGACTTCATCTTGATGACAAGCTTCATTTTGTTGAGGAACCATTAGAAATAGTGGGCCGTGAAGTTAAACAGTTGAAGCGAGAGGTCAATCCATTAGTCAAGTTCGATGGAACTCCAAGAGAGGTCCTGAGTTCACATGGGAACGTGAAGACCAATTCAAGAAGAAATACCCACACCTCTTCACCAAGACCACACCGTCGTCAAGTGCTGCATTGTGAGCCTTGAGGACAAGGCTCGTTTAACGGGGGAAGTCTATAACACCCTGTGTTTTCAAGTCATTGACGACGTCGATAAATATACTATTTATTTTTAGTGTTGTACGCGTTTGCTTGTGATTTCATGAATTAAGTTTAAATCGCGTAAGCTAAAAATTAGCGTTCAATGTAAACGGGCATCAAACAATTAAATGTTTACATCAAGCAAGGGTTATATAATTATTTTGAGAATAATTATTAACTTTGTTCATTTTATTTTTATCGGATACGTAAAGTGTATACGTTTCGCGATAAATTGCGTTTAGGCACTCCCGGAACCACCAAAACTTTTCTACGCTTCAACAAATACCCACATTTATACCCAATACATAAAATTTACTCAAATATATCATGTATAGCTCTATATTGCCGAAATTCTTGCAATGTACACAAAGATATACCAAAAACTCTTCCATTTGGTCAATGTTCAACACTACCTCATTAAAGCCTACCCATACCTTGTCTCTTTGACTTAGACCATGACCTAGACCATTCCTAAGACCTTACCATGTTCCCTTGACCAAGACTTCTCTTATATACATGCAAGTAACTAGCTAGTAACACATAGAGAACAAAAGACTTAGAAAATTTTTCACAAAAACCCTCTTTTGGCTCCTTATAGCTCACGGCTCACATAGGGCTCCCAAACAAATCCATACAAAATTTTATACAACCCATACACACCTATACACATCCATCCTAAGACATTCTAAGGTATTTCCAAGCATTGGCTAAGCATTTTCAAGTATTACTCAAGTGAAAGAAAGTTAGGGTTTTTACTAAGTAAACAAGGGTTTTATTTGTGCAAGCTTTGGTTTTGTGGCTAAACAAGGGTTTAGCACTAGCTCATCATCATCATCATACCTCATAAGGTTTACTTGAACTCTTTATGTTCTTACAATATTCATTTTTATGCATATGATTATTCTATTTAGCTTAAATCACCATTTAGGATTATTAACATGTAAAAAGAAGTTTTTATTTGTTGTCATCATAATGTACACTTTTATATACCTTATGATGTTAATGACATCATGTTAAAATGGTCACACAAGTGATTTACACTCTTGGTTAAACATGAAAATGATTATGGGTTAATTAGGGTTTTTATAGTTTCATAATATGTTTCAAGATAAAGAAATACATAAGACATGTTAATATTAATTATGGACTCATATTAATGTTACTTGAACACTAAAATAAAGTTATCTTGGAAGAAATACACTTGTACACACTTGGTTATGTATAAAAATGATTATGGACAAAACTAGTAAATTAAGGGTTACTTAAGTAAAGTTATGGTTTTAAAGTGTGATAATGGATTTGTTAATCTTGGTAACTTGGACATATGAGGACTATTATGGACACATGGACTCCAATATATAAATGATATTTATAACATATATGATATATAAGACTTGTGGTAAAATACAAAAGTAATAAAGTATAAAGAAAAGGTTAAAAATGGATTCAACAAGCTCAACCAAACATTCTGTCCAAATTCGTGGATAAGACATACTCATTTTATATTTTTATAAGATAATACATATTTTTAGGATTCCAAAATGATAAGAATCGTAATTTTTCAATTAATAACGAACGAGTTAATTACGTTAAAAAAAAAAGTTATACGTATACACGAGTCGTAAATGAATTTTTATAAAAACAATTTTTATAAAAATGTATAAACAGCAAGTGCTGATATTTTCTACCAATAATACATATTTTATAGTGATTCCCAAAAATGATTATAATCGAAAATTTTCAATAATAACGACAGTTATGAATTTCGCGAGATTACGACAAATAAACTTTTAATAAAACTATTTTTATAAACGTTATTACTCATGACAGAAAGTTATAATTTTGTAAACCTCCTAAAAGTAAAGAACTTTCAAATACAAACGTCCTCGAAAGAAACGTTAAAAACGGAGCTATACTGATAAAATAAGACATTTACGGGTTTTTACGACACAAATACAAATTTTATAAAACTCATGTCTGTTATGAACAGTAAAAGTTACTGTTCATCAGGGGACAAAATTTATGAAAATGTCAAATATCGATAACCCGTCTTAATACGAAAATATGGGCATAAGAAACGCGAGAATCGGGTTTAAAACGCGAAAGTTACGCCAGTTTTGCTAAAACGGTAATTATAAACGTTTTAACTTCTTAAACACAATTTTACCAAAACCATTAGTTGGTGATTGAGCTATATAGAATATTATGTGGTTATCAAAGTACTATATTACTAGGGAGTTTCATAATGAGGCCTCTTCGGATGGCGTATCGACGAGTTGTTGGATTTACGATTTAAAGTGTCATAACTCCTCGTACGTCATGTCATGACCTCTTTAATTATGATAGCCCGAACGATAGTACGATGTAACAACTATAGGATTATATTCAATGTTATTGATAAGTAAGCTGCCGAACTTATACGACCTATGATAATAGGTTGCAATTCGATCTTTTTACTGTACCTATTTGTGATACACTTGGTATTTGCTCACTCAAGGTGAGTTCATAGCCCCACGTTTTACATGCTTTTGTTTTACAAAGTTTTTGGGGTGAAAAACATGCAATGTTTTACAACTGGACACAAGTGGTTAAGTTTCACATTATGATTACATGTTGCCTAAGTAGCGATAACCCAATCTGAGCCCATTATCATGAACTGTTAATTACGAGCGCGAATGTTATAAATAGATCTATTGGGTTTGACAACCCCGTTCGGGTGATTAGCTATCACTAGGGAAACGAACGTATACCATGTCGAATATAGGATGTTGCGGGTTAGAACATCACCACGGGCAATGTAGGCCATTAATTTGGTATTCATACACGTCAAGCTTCAGTGTCATGAGCTTAGAGCAACGTAATTACATTTATATGATGTCTGCATCTGTTGCATTATCATACACTTGGGAGATCTTGTGGTCCTACAATATACGATTTATCAAACCTATGAATTCACCAACATTATTGTTGACGTTTTAAAGCAATGTTTTTCAGGGGATCAATAAGCATCGAGGTGCGATGGATACATTGGTGGTTTTGATTTGGATGTCATGCATTAAAGATTTTGTCGCATTTCATTTTGTTATCTATTATGGGCAGAAAATCTTTGTATTTTGATCAAGTGAACAAGTTAAGCTTCGGGCTTATGTAACAATTACTTTGTTAAATCCAATGTATCGTTTTCAAACGACTTTTTGGTCGTTCTATATATATCTTGTGTTATTGATCTGAGAAGTAACACGCCCCGGACCCTTATTCCGCTGCGACCCAATTTGGGGGTGTTACAGAGTAGGTGTTAGGCGTTTATGTGTTGGTTTGATAAGCAAAAAAAAACATATAATCAATCAATTGTCCCATTTAATTTGAGTTCTTCTTTTTCATTTCTGGCTTGATGGGCCAAATTGTTTACCACTTACCTGTGATGAATCGAAGTTAACTGTCAACAATGCATTGAAATACTAATAATTGTTGATATCATGATCATCTATATTCTGAACCAAAAAGATCTTGTAATCAGTTTAATAATCAAACCCAAACATCCAATAAAAGTAGTTATTCAAATAAAAAATCACATATAACCTGTTTTCATAAAACTTCAAGACAACCAAAACGTAATTAACCTGGTATGCATTACCAAACAACCTATACATTCCTATAAGAAAGAACTTCGGATAACATGTAGGTTAATTGAGAAGAAATTATACATGGTACAAAAGAATATTAGAAGCCACCAACACCGGATAAGCCAGAAGAGCAACCCAAACATTCTCGTCACCCTTTGAACAAAATCAAAGAACCAAAATTAACTGTTGAGGCACGAACAAAATCAACCTACCCATCCATCAACATCAGCAAGCTCCTTAAGGAGTTCTGATCCTTGCGCATTACCATGATTCTTGTAAAGATGATACCTATCAATAAGCAAAGTTAAATTGGATTATAACTTTTGGAAAGTGTTAAATCATTAGCCAACATGGAAAGGTCTCTAATCATAAAGACAAAAGCTGAGATGCAATCATTAGAAAACAAAAACGAATTTTTAAAATAAGAAAGACGAAAACAGAAAGTGTTAGTTGCTTTGACCCTCGTCTATAATGAAGAATACCCACAAATACCAACAGAACGCTAAACATTTATTGAGCTAAATATTTTCCACTGCATTTCACATGCATGCTTTCTAAAAAGTCTTAGAAAGCCTTCTAAACCCAATTTGTTGCACCTATTATGGTCTCATACAAATGTATACAATTTCATGCCTGGACATATAAATTATGTATGACAAAAATGAGAGTTATAGAAAATTGAATCATATTACACTTTATATAAATACAGACCTTTTTGGATAATTGCAAAACAAAATTGGTTTTGTTCCATCATTAGAAAACCGACATAGCTGTTTTTTTTCTCATCCTACATCAGGGAAAAAGGGAAATAACATTGACACCCCATAACTCAGTAGGAAATTGGTACAATGACAATCTTTAAGCATTAATTACGCCTTACTGAATTCTGAGTTTAAGTTGACCAGGACACCATCCGCATTCTCGTTACATTGTCTGTTTTTACCATTTCACCCGGTTGTATTTTAGTCTTGAACGTGCCCTGTAATCCATAATCCAAACCAAAATTTGATGTGAAGATTGTGCTTGCAAGAAAAGGACAAATGAGACTTTAAGGATATACCAACCGATAAAGGGATTTTTTTTCTTGCTGCTGTCATGGAAGTATGTTGCTGCAATGTTCCTATAGAAGTAACCATACTCAAATTCAGTTTGAGTAGGTATTAGGCGTTTATGTGTTGGTTTGATTCGCAAAAAAACATATAATCAATCAATTGTCCCATTTAATTTGAGTTATTCTTTTCCAATTCTGGTTTGATGAGCCGAATTGTTTACCACTTACATGTGATGAATCGAAGTTAACTGTCAACAATGCATTGAAATACTAATAATTGTTGATATCATGATCATCTATATTCTGAACCAAAAAGCTCTTGTAATCAATTTAATAATCAAATCCAAACATCCATTAAAAGTAGTTATTCAAATAAAAAATCACATATAGCCCGTTTTCATAAAAATCCAAGACAACCAAAACGTAATTAACCTGGTACGCATTACCAAACAACCTATATATTCCTATAAGAAAGAACTCCGGATAACGTGTAGGTTAATTGAGAAGAAATTATACATAGTACAAAAGAATATTAGAAGCCACCAACACCGGATAAGCCAGAAGAGCAACCCAAACATTCTCGTCACCCTTTGAACAAAATCAAAGAACCAAAATTAACTATGTGAACCTCTTCCTGCAAACCAACCACGTCTCCCTATACAACTTGTAAAGAAGCACATAATAACATACATACCTTAACGTCAAGGACTATCGAGTCCAGCCAAATATATACTTGAATTAAGCAAGTACCCCTTTGTTCTTCATGGACATTTCCTGGTACATACAAGTTAAAGAAATATTCAATGTTTGAGTATTGCTAATATAATTAAAAATGAAGTTCAATCTTTTAGTTTTTGATACAACATACATAACTAATTACATACTAAAAAGGTTTACATTTTATCGAAAAGTTGGTGTTCAACAAATAAACATAACAACTTCGCCTTACTCAAATCTTGAATTGTTATCCTCTTTTTATCTTACTTCACAAAATTTGTAGAATGAACCAATATAAATTATTAATCAAAAAAAATTTATAAGCATCAAATTAACACATTAAACTAAAAAAAATCAATAAAAAATTAAAAACTTACAAATGCTTAATAGAATACTATCTCCTTTTATCTTGAATTAAACCTGCAAAACCAAAAGGAAAATGATCATGCTAATATCAAGGAATAACATTTTGAAAAGAAATGATAGAGAATCGATAAAAGAGTCGACTTGAATCGATTGGGATTCAAAATATTAACAAAGTAGGAATCGGTTGAATACATTGCAATTATGGTATGTATTTTGAATCGGAAAGAGATGAACGAAACAGTTGTTTTGGAATTAATACTTAACAAAAATAATAGGTTAGCGTGTAAAGGAAGATTGTATTAGAGTAGGAATTGTAACTGATTCGAATAAAAGAGTAGTGCATTAGGCTATTGTACAATGATTTATTTATGGAATTGTTTTAATGGTGGCATTTAATTTTTGTGCTTAAAAGGGGTTATGCAAAACCTTATTTTATTAATGAGTATAGATATGGCTCATAATAAATATAATAAATACTCGTGATAAGAATTTAAAGTTTATATAGAAAAAACAGATACTCCGTAATAAACGATTCCTTGCATTAAATTTACAAACTCTTATTGTAGGCTATAAATTGAGTCTTGAATTCATAAGTTTACATAGCAAAAACAAAATGGAAAATCCTAGGAAATGTCTCGAATTATTTTGGTTTATCGTTCTTTTGGTCGGAGTTATGTCACCACCACAACCGTCGAAAGCAGGATTTCCTGCCAATACGGTGCAAATCGAAGATTTTCATGTTGAAGGATTAATGGTTGGTTGTGGAAGGGATGATGAAAAACCCGATTTTAGAACAATTAATCATAACGAAGTATACACACTTGAGTTTAATGATTTTGTTGAGTACTCTTGTGCTTTTAATTGGAAAAATAAACATATTAAATTTCCAGTGTATAATAAAACCGTTGCCAAGTTGTGTGATGGAGGTAATAAGAAGAACAAAGATTGCTATTGGCGAGCTACACAAAATGAGTTCTTTTTTCTTCAAGATGTTTGGATTCCAATGTACGATTGGTAAAACATATGCTGTAATATTGTATCGTCCGTTATAATACAATGAAATAAAATGTACTAAATTTCACTTGCCTTTTAACTTGTGTATGTTTTCTTCTTATAAAAACTAAGCGTTGAATGAAAGCGTTAGAAAATCGGACACCCAAACATATAAATTGTCGAAATAATCTTATCTTACACGTAAATCTTTGATTGGCTTTATTATAAACTGAAAAGTTGTTTTACTGTTAATAAAACTAAACACGTAATACTCATCACTAATTCACTTTTCATTTCAATGTCATATCATTCCCACTCATATTCCTTTTTCTTTCACCTTTAGAGCGAACGGTGTGTTGATATTTCACCTTCGCCAAATCTACATGGCACTTGCCATTTCATTGCCATGATAACACAACCCCATGCCACTTCACTCGCCACTTTGATTTAGCTAGTTAACCGACGGAAGTCACGACAAAATGTAATATTCTTTTATTTATTTTTTAATTTAAAGTGGGGTGTTGTGAGGGAATGAGGTATTTGAATTTATAAAATTATGGGTTGGTGGGGCCCAAATGACATGAGTTATGGTAGATGATGACATCAAATATTTGATACATTTATATGTCAAAGTTCCGCATTTATTGCTTTGCTTTATTTCAATTTTATATAAATTCGGTACTTAATTCATTTATTTTGTGAATTCAGGTAATCAAAGGCATTGGAACGGAAAAGATGCAAAAAACAGCTTTTTATATCAAAATCCGCATTAAGGAAGAATTACAGCGTAATTGGCCCATATGGATTACGCCAGAATTAAATATTATGACATGAGGAATTATGCTGACAAAGAGATTACGGCGTAACCGTCCCGCATGAGTTACGCCGTAATTTATTATTATTAATGAAGATATTTTGCTGACGAGGCATTACGGTGTAACTGGCCCGCAAGAGTTACGCCGTAAATATTTATTACTGAAGATGTCTATGCTGACTAAGGGTTACGGCGTAACGTGTCGATTTAATTATGCCGTAACCAATTTTATTACTAAAAGAAAGAATGTTGCGTCAGAAGGATTACGGCGTAACGTGGTCGATGCCGTTACGCCGTAATGATGACTCATGACAGGGACGAAAAATGTGCAAAATACTATAATATTTCACCTTACACCATGAAGTTCAGGGATCAAACTCGCCAAGTGTTGAAACTTCATTCTTAGTATAAATTGATGACGTATGGAACTGATTAAGGCATCAATTCATAGTTCAATTCTGTGGTTCTTTTCTTTTGCCGACGCAAGATGACAAGAAGGAAAAGAAGGAGCAGCTTACCTAGCTGCTTGATTTGGGTATGGGGCAAATCCTGTCCAACTAGAAGATCGGGAGCATTATTTTAGCATGATCTGTATAGGATTCCTCAACTAGTAACGTTTAATCTCAATCAATTATTTATTTGATTTTGGCTCAATTAGTTGATGTTAATATTTATCGTGCTTAATTATTGCTCTAGTCTCTTAATTTATTATTTATTCTTTGGTTTATTTATTTAATCTTACCGTCTAATCATTGTTTTATTGGATATTCTTATTGCCTGTCATCGATCTCTGAGTTTTGATAGTATTGCGGGTGATTTAGATCATGTTACTTCTGTCATTAGGCGAACAGTTGAACATGGAATTAGCAGGGTACTAGGATAAGTTGGCATCTATCCATAGTGTAGGAAATCACCGCCTTTATCATTTTAAATACTTAAAAAGCTCATGAACTCTTTCAGGGAGAGTTTATAATCTATCTAGGTTATAGACGTGGTCTTTAGAATAGTTGGGGATTAATCACTACAACTTGGATGCCCTATGATGACATCAAATAACGTTACATTTATACCATCATTTATCCCGAATAAGTTATCTACTTTATATAATTATTGCAAGAATTTATACTTAATTGCTTAAAAGTGTTATTTGCAGTAATTAAGGAGTGATTTGCGAAGACATGCTAAAAGACGCATATTTTGGAGCTAAAACGATGATATTTGAAGATTGCATAATTCTGACCAATACGTCGTATCCACAAAAAGAGATACGGCGTATCAGCGCCAACTCTTCACAAGCAAACGCGTACAACCAATTCCCAATACGGCGTATCACTCTTCTACCATACGCCTTATCCAACTGGATAGACATTCAAAGATACGGAGATAATTATATTTTGGGAATGAATATTTGATTGATTATAAACTTAGCGTGCACTCCAAGGAAAACACCCTAATACGCCGTATTTTCCTAGCCCAATACGGTGTATCTAGACATTTTTAGACACTATAAATAGAAGACTAAAAAACGAGTTTTCAGTGTGCAAAATCATATTCTCTATACCTTACACATAAAAGATGATTTTCTGGAGAAAAAAAGACCAACCAACGGTCAAGCATCAATCACGATTCCATAGAAGACACCGTGTAATTCATATACTCTTGTAAACATTTAATTTTTGGTATCGTTCGATAAAACGTTTAGTTTACCTTGGTTATTTGATCACGCTTGTATAATTACAATCGTTATGGGCTAATACCCTAGGGTATTAGCCATCTTAATAAAGATTTAATGTTCGGTTTGTTTTAAAATCGATTTCTTAATTTATCGTTGAAAGTTTAATTATGTTTATCACATGATACTTGTCTACGTGTTTGAATATGCGACCTATCATTCAACTGAGTCTAGTTATGCCTAACAAGTGAACTAGATACTGGGATAGCTCTCCATATCGTGTTTTATATTACTAGACCAATAGGATCAAAAATAATGTTCCGTCTTTGTCTTTAGATTAAGAGCTTAGTTGGACCGGCAGGTGACCCGTAATGTTTCAACAAGTATGTTCTTGATTAATTGATAAAGATTTGAACAATGAACTACCAGTATATAAAATACCGTCAAACAGTAAGTGGGTAAAGTCCCGATGGGCTAGAGTTTGACAAGATCACCATTGCTTTAATCCCTAGATAGATTATAATTAAACTAAAAGGATGCTTTATGCGGATACATTAATTGTGACAGGATTCAACGTGTCTAGGTCTTAGGATGATGTCTCGCCTAAGTCTTAAGAATGATATGCCGCTTCGAGATAAGAAATCATTGCACTAAATAAACAAACCAGCGTTTAATCAGATTTAATATGGCTAATACAGTTTTCTATCATTTAGCTTGTACCGCTCTTTTATCTTCTGATTGTTTTCTTGCATGTTTATTGTGTTTAGAATTGATTATTGTCACCATAAAACATGTGCCAGTCTCTCAGGCTGAAAACCCCCATTACCATTAGAAACGTATATAGCATAGGTTTAACAAGTAATTAGAATTAACTTAATTAGAGTAATTAAAATACTGATAGAATATAAGGTTAACGACCTCGCTCTTAGTGTTTGACACCCTACTTACTACGAAACTCCACCCGATCGGGTACACTGCCCGTTAAAGTGTTGTTTTATGATAAGTCGGCTAAATATAAATTTAAGACTTGGTAATCAATAAATTGACCTTACACGATAGCATATCAAGTTTTTGGCGCCGTTGCCGGGAAGTAAAAAAGTTTAACCTTTAATTTTATTAGTATTTTTAACCATTAGTTTAGAATAATTTAATTAGTGTAATTTAATTCTGTTTGTAATTAATTTAATTGTGTGATTAATTATGTGTTTAAATTCAAGCATCGTTTATATTATATTATGGTGATACGGCGTATTCACCACTTGAATACGACGTATCTAACCTTTTAAACAGATACAACGTATTTGGACTTTGCTGCGTATACGACGTATTTTGCAAAATATATACGGCGTATTAGCGTCAAAAGTCACTGTCTTTGCAAAATTTGCTAGAATAGCTTTACTTTGAATCATGTCTTTTATGTGATGAACATCATTTGGATTCTACCCTTTCCAGTTCTCCTGTCCGCCAAGGAAACTAACAATGGAAGAAATTTTATATAAGTTTATCGACGAAGGAAGACGAGAACATGAGGAAATGGGGGCATTCATTAAAGAATTAGAAACAACCAACGAACTCTTACTAAAAGAAAGAAACAATTCACTAAGCGAGCTTGAATTCGAGGTATACGGGTTGTCAAAAGCAATTAGCAATGCTCAATTATCAAATTATGAAGTAAAAGGTGTTACTACTAGAGGAGGAAAGACAACAACCGAAATCATTCGCGACACAAATGACATAAACAAAGAACCTCCGATGCTTCATCATGATAAACCCTTAGAACCAAATGAAGTCCTCATCGAAACCAAACCTCAAGAAACAAAAGAACAAACTATTCAGCCACCAACACCATTAATTCCTTTTCCCCACAGGTTAAAGAAAGAAAAGGAAGAAGCCCAACAATAAAAGTTCTTAGAGAACCTGAAACAACTTCACATAAACATTCCATTTACCCAAGCCCTTTCCCAAATGGCAAAGTACACTAAATTTCTGAAAGGACTACTATCAAACAAAACCAGGTTAAAGGAAGCTTGCACAGTAACAATGAACGAAAGATGCTCAACGGTATTGCTAAACAAGCTCCTATCCAAGGAAAAAGACCCTGGAAGTTTCACTATTCTTTGCGATATTGGTCATTTACATATCAATAATTCTTTAGCAGACTTAGGAGCTAGTATAAGCTTAATGCCTTACACAATGTATAAGAAGTTAGGCCTTGGGGAACCCAAACCTACGAGAATGAGCTTAGAACTAGCAGATAGGTCCATTCAGTATCCAGGGGGAATAGAAGAAAACGTGCTTATCAAGATTGATAAATTCATCCTCCCTATCGATTTTGTTATCTTAGATGCGGGAAGACTCTAAGATTCTGATAATCTTGGGAAGACCATTTCTAGCGACCGCCCGGGTAATGATATATGTATTTAACAAAAATATAACACTAAGGGTGGGCAACGAAGAGGTAATTTTCGATGTAGACCAATCAATAAAAAGACCTCCCGCCAAGGACGATGAATGCTATGGGATCGATTTCTTGGATACAACTATACATTCGAAAACCCAAGAGTTATTAAAAGATGACCATTTGGACTCGTTTCTGGTCAATAATCTAGAGGAGAACATCGATCTATCTGATTTAGAAAGCTGTGGTAAGGCTGATAACAGTTTTGAATTTAGAACACCTATACGGCGTATCGAGGAGGTAAATACGCCGAATTCACAGGAAACGAAGGGACTGACAAAACACAAAATGAGCACCTCTATTCTGCCACGCTAACGAAATCGACAAAAAAAGACCAGTACTGAAAGACCTTCCCTCCCACTTAGAATACGGTACCTGAAAGGAGATGAATCTTGTCCAGTAATTATCTCATCCAAACTAACAGAAAAAGAGAAAATTTCACTTTTGCAGGTATTAGAAAAACGTAAGGGAGTAATAGCTTGGAAGATGTCAGACATAAAAGGAATAAGTCCGTCATTTTGCACACACAAGATCTTAATGGAGGAAAGCTTTAAACCTGTCATTCAACCCCAGCGACGTTTAAATCTGAAAGTCTAAGACGTGGTTAAAACGAAATTGTTAAGTTACTTGATTCAGGATTAATTTACCCGATCTCGGATAGTCCATGGGCAAGCCATATTCATGTCGTCCTAAAGAAAAAGGGGGATGACCGTGGTTTTAAACGACAACAACCGCACAGTTACAAGATGGCGCGTGTGCATTGACTATCATAAACTGAATGATGCAACACGAAAAGATCACTTTCCTCTCCTTTTTATTGATCAAATGTTAGAACATTTATCGGGAAATGAGTATTATTGTTTTCTTAACGTTTTTTAGGATTCTTTCAAATTCCTATCACACCAAAAGATCAAGAGAAGACAACTTTTACTTGCCCTTATAGAAATTTTGCCTACAAAAGGATGCTGTTTAGATTATGCAATACTCCAACAACCTTTCAAAGATGCATGACGGCAATATTCCATGACATGGTAGAAGATTTTATAGAAGTTTTCATGGACGATTTCTCGGTATTCGGTAATTCTTTTGACCAATGTCTAAATAATTTAGATAAAATGCTCGGAAGATGTGAAGAAACCAACCTTGTGCTAAATTGGGAAAAATGTTATTTTATGGTAAAAGAAGGTATTGTTTTGGGCCACAAAATATGGGAAGGGAATCGAGGTTGATACAACTAAAATTGATGTAATTGCCAAATTGCGTTACCCCTCAAATGTAAAGGGTGTTAGAAGTTTTTTGGGGCACGTTGGATTTTATTGTAGATTCATAAAAGACTTTTCTATGATTTCTAAACCAATGACCTAACTTTTAATGAAAGACGCGAAATTTGATTTTTCTAAAGATTGTAAGAAAGCATTTAATAAATTAAAAGAAAAATTAACCACCGCACCTACTATAATATCTTCCATTGGAATGAACCTTTTGAATTAATGTGCGACGCTAGTGATTTCACAGTAGGGGCGGTCTTAGGACAAAGAATAGATGGGAAACTCAAACCCATCTATTATGCTAGCAAGATCTTGAATGATGCCCAAGCACATTATACCACCACTGAAAAAGAACTTCTTGCAGTTGTTTTCTCTCTTGATAAATTTCTCCCCTATCTTATCTTATCAAAAACTATAGTCTACACTGACCATTCTACTTTGAAGTATTTGTTTAGTAAACATGATGCCAAACCAAGGCTTATCAGATGGGTTCTGCTCCTACAAGGATTCAATATCGAAATAAAAGATAAAAAAGGTGCAAAAAACTTAGCTGTTGATCACCTATCGAGACTCGAGAATCCAAATATGGGAGAATTAGCCGAGGATGAAATCGCTGATAAATTTCCCGATGAGCATTTGATGATATTAAAGGCCAAGATTAATGACGAAGAGCCATGGTATGCGGATTATGTAAACTACATTGTCGGAAAAGTTGTACCTCCAAAGTGGACACCGGAAAGAAGAAAACGGTTCTTTTCTCAAGTAAGGAACTATTTTTGAGATGAACCATACGCATTTAGATTGTGTCCAGACAATGTAATGATAAGATGCGTGGCTGAAAACAAAATCCTTGAAATCTTGGCACACTGCCATTTTGGTCCCACCGGGGAACATCACAGCGCCTCGATTACATAAAGAAAGGTTTACTGTTAGGAATAAATCTTCTTAAGACTTAATACTGCTAAGGTGTAACTGACAGTACTAATGGAGTTAGTACTGCCAGTACAAACTTAGTACTGCCAGTGTTAATTAATACTGCTAGTAGAAAGAGTTAGTACTGCTAATGGTCATAGCTGCTGAATTGAAGATAAGGATGCATGGAGATTATTGCGGGATGGTTATATTTGAATTGTAACTGATCCTAAAAGATAGGCTGTTATCTTTGTAAAGGACTCCTTGTGTTCTATAAAAGGAGATCC